>CM062297.1:402535306-402617216 GCA_031216915.1 Pictodentalium vernedei | reverse complement strand
TAGAATGGTCGTTTAATTGTTGATTATTCTTCATTTAATGCAGAAATATATAACTTTAAAACACCAATAAATGAATACACGTCATGTAATTACATGTAGTTGATTGCTTCCCGTTTATTTATTTATTAGTGTTCAAGGCCATATATTTCTGTACATAAGGTAATCATTCCCGTTTATTCATTTATTAGTGTTCAAGGCGATATATTTCTGTACATAAGGTAATCATGACTGCAACACGAATTCCCCGTAGGTATGCCAAGAAGTGAAACAGTGCTTGTTTACTGTGGTATACAAACACCAGTTTTACTGGCAAAACAGGTCCTGGTAGCCAATGTCTGGAGTAGAAGTCCTCTAAAAGGGTCAACGTGGTATAAATGATTGGCCAAACATGGATTTATATCTGTGTTGCGTTCATGATTAGCCTGCTTGTGCAGAAATATACGGCCTCAAACACCAGTAAATAAATACCTGAATAGATACAGTACGGCCTGTAATAAAGTGTACCCTTGGGCAACAATAGCGCGTTAATAACGCCAGAATATCCTCTCATTATAAAGAGGAATAAATAAAGTAACGTTATGGCGTTATTATGTTGTAGATAGCGAGTTAGTAGCGCAATCAACTTTCCACTTATTATAGGCGGTACTGTATGAAAAATAAATTTAATGTAGTTAAATGATCACTTTCCCGTGGTTTTATTTATTTATTTATTTATTTATTTATTTATTTATTTATTTATTTATTTATTTTGAACATCTGTATTGTCATATTTTATTCATTATTTAAAAGGTTGTAAATAATTCGTGTACAGTGTAAATATATTGATCCATCATAAATAAATGCATAGTTCATGCAGATTTTCTTTTATCATTTTTACCCAGTCATAGTTATGCTGTGAAAATCCAATCAAAGAAACTCTCACTCATTGTTATTGTTTTGATAATCACTCTGGTAACAGAAAGTAGTTCCAGCAATGTAAACACTGGAGATTGATTCTATTAATAGGAGACCTATTATGTAATCAACACCAGCTGTACAGGGATTAAGTTTAAATGGGATGTACACGACATGCCATGGCAAATATTAGTTTCCGCAAAAGCTATGTTTCATTCCCCCAAAATTGATATATAATTTATTGGAGTTATTCCTTTTTCACCTTACATGAAATTTGACCAAAGTTAGGTTGGACGTCCCCTGAATCAGTCATTTTAACCCTTTCTACATTATTACTCTGTATTCTGTAGAAATGCTACAATTTTCTGTTTCTATGAAGTATTTGTAATAATGCAATTTCCTAATGCCCCACTCAATGGAAATCAGTGGGCCTTTATCAGTGGGCCTTTGTCAGCAAGTGGCACTCTTGTTATTTTTAGTCGAGTTTTGACGAAACTCAAACTCGACTTATAGATTGATGAAGTGGCGGTTGGGTGGCGGGCGTAAACAATTTGTTTCCGGGCGTAAACAATTGGTTTCCGGGCAATAACTTTAGTTCTATTTGATGCACCTTTACCAAAATTATACCAGAGGTTACCCTATAGGAAAGGAAGACACCTATTGATTTCAGAGTCTTGCTCCCCAAGGTCAAGGTCACTGTTACTATAAATAGAATATTTTGTGACAAATTGGTTTCCGGGCAATAACTTTAGTTCTATTTGATGCAGCTTTACCAAACTTATACCACAGGTTACCCTATAGGAAGGGAAGACACCTATCGATTTTGGAGTCTGGGGCCCCAAGGTCAAGATCACTGTTACTATCAATAGAATATTTTGTGACAAATTGGTTTCCGGGCAATAACTTTAGTTCTATTTGACACACCTTTACCAAACTTATACCAGAGGTTACCTTATAGGAAGGGACGACACCTATTGATTTCAGAGTCTGGGACTCCAAGGTCAAGGTCACTGTTGCTACAAATAGCTTATTTCTTCAGAATGAATTTAATGTCAAAACTCGACTTCTGGATCTGTGATCCTCTTGCTGGATTTTTATTCCTTAGAGCTGCAAATAATTTTTCCTCATTTTCCCCAACTCTATTGATTTAATGATACTTGAAAAAAATTATGCTCAACAATACAGTCTGGAAAAGCAAGAAAATGAATGAAGAAAATTGATAAAACCACAAGGTCAAAAGTCAGGATACATAAGACCGACACAAAGGTCAGCAAAGATAATCAGTTTATACACCTACGTTCACAAGCCTGACAATAAGCGATCTGTCATTAGCAGAATGAGGACCCCAGAGGGTGAATTTGCTGACCCTAACCCATGTGGTGGGCTAAAATCCCCCAATTTATCCTCTGGGTACCTCTTCCAGGTTAGGCCTGAGGTCTTGATTCAGTCTGAGGTTCCCAGAGGGTAAATTTGGTGATGATAGCAGGGTTGCATCACCAAAATCACCTGCTGGGGACCTCCTTCTGCAGATGACAGTCTGCTTATTTTCAAGCTTGTATGTTCAACAAGAAATCACTTGTTTGTTTTCCAAGTACAGTACAATCGCTGTGGAAAGGTACTTTTCCACATGTCCATTCCAGATGCCCATGCTCAGTTCACAGTATTCTACTGAAACACAGTGAGCCCTGTGGATGGTAAAAAACATAGAAGACCAAAGTGTATTTCAGCATGGATGGGATTAAGTGGTCCACGGCATCAATCTTTATCACGGTGCATCCATGGTGGTTTTCATTCGCAACACAAATGTGCATCCTTAAAAACATAAGTAGTTTTTGTGTTCAAAGCCTTTCATTTCAACTCATTCCCACTTCGGTTTTAATAAAGCCTATGGAAAAATTATACATGTGTGAATGGTAAACTTTATCGAGGGGGTGGAAGCACCCATTACAGTTTAAGTGCACCAAGTGAAAATTTGATAAACGTGGTTGTAAATGACGAAAATGCAAACAAATTATTTATTTATTTATTTATTCGGGCTTAATGACACTTTTGACAGCCAGGGCCACCTCGAGTCAGATAGTTTTATGGATGGAGGAACCCGGAGTTCCTGGAGAGGACCACCAAGCAATGGCAAACAACTGTCAGACTCCCCAACATACTAACTCCCCACAAGCAGAGTTAGCATTGGTTGAAGACAAGTGCTCCATCGACATGCAGTATGACTTAGTGCACAATGTCACTGTGCCCCTAATGTGGGCACAGGGGGTGAAGTGTATTGCCGAAGGACACAATGCGGTTGCCGCTGGTGGGATTCGAACTGAGGATCTTTTGGCTTGCAGTCTGCACTATGTACACAAATAAAAATGAGAATACTGGTACTTTAAGTGTATAACAGCAAGCTAAAATTTAATAGAAATGAGTTTGAAAAACAAAAGATAGGGCTTATTATTGGTACACATTATGGCCTACACACGCGGGGGAAGGATGCATGTACCATTACAAACAAAAAACAATAAGCATACACCATTACAAGCAAAATCAGTTACAATCAGTCCAAAAGTTCCCTGGTGTGATGAATCGATCCGGGAAATGAAAAAATCATGGGGAGTAGCTGAAAGTGGAAACTTACTGGCTTAGTGTCTGATAGGAATAACTTTAAAGAAAAAAGAAATGCACTGCTCTCGAAAAATCTAAAATGACATACATAAATATCACGGTATTAAATTGTGGAAAAGATTCAAAAAAAATATTTGACATTATTAACAAACTCACTGGCTGAGAAAATTCAAATCTGTTACCTGGTATAGAGAGTGATAAGCTTGCAGAGGATTTTTCATTGATAAAATTGATAAAATCCGGAATAAACTAAAACAGTATTCTGATTTTCAAACTACCAAAACATTTGATGCACTTCCTTTCTCTAGTTTTAAAAATGTTACTGAGGAGGATGTTTTAAAAACTATTATGTGCTCTAGAGCAACAACTTGTTTTTCTGATCCAATGCCATCCCAATTGATTAAAGAAAACATTGATATTCTGGTGTCACTGATAACAAAGATTATCAACTTATCTTTCACATCGGGAGAATTCTGTGATGTGTGGAAAACCGCATATGTTCAACCGTTGTTAAAAAAAACTGGTCCTGACTTAATACCTCAAAATTACAGACCCGTTAGCAATTTATCATACCTGTCAAAATTGGCAGAAAAAACTGTCTGTTCTTAGTTCACATCACATATGGAAGATAACGATCTATTAAATGATGACCAAACTGCCTATAAAATTAATTATAGTACAGAAACTTAAGATACATAATGATATCCTCCGAAACATGGATACAAAAAAGATTAATTTTCTTTGGATCTCATGATCAGTTGCTGAAAAGTTGCACATAGAGCATTCGTGTTGGTTCCAACAGTATAATTAAGAGTGATTCTGTGAAATATCTTGGGTTTCTAGATTGATCAGTGTATGAAACTCGAAAAGCATGTGATGAGAAAAATGTAGGATAGCTTCATACAATTTACATAATATTAGAAAAATTAGAAAACATCTTAGCATTAATTCCTGCAGACTCAAGAGTCCAAGCATTTGTAACCTCGCATATGGACTATGGGAATGTGCTTTTATTTGGCCTTTCAAAAAAACTGTTGTTGAAGCTTCAAAGAATTCAGAATATGTCGACCAAATTGATTTTAGGAAATCAAAATTTGATAGCAGCACGGAAGCATTAAAGTCTTTACATTGGTTGCCAATTGTGGAGAGGATTCAATTTAAAATCTTGACATTTGCACACAGATGCATCTACAGCAACTCCCCAGACTTTCTTAAAAACATTATTTTTAAAATCAGTCACTCCCAGAATTTGAGATTGAACAATTTGTGTGAACTCTTTGTGCCAAAAACAAATTGTAAGACTTTTGCGGACACAGTATTCTCGGTAGCAGATCCAAGACTGGAATGCTCTTCCCATAGATCTACACAAGGACACAGATGTACCGGTATATCAATTTCGAAAAGCACTAAAAACTCATTTATTTAAACGAGCTTTTAACCTGTATATGTCTAATCGTGTAATAAACTGTTTTGTTATATCAAGCGCCTTTGAATACTTCATTGTAAAAAATGACGCTATACAAATGCTTTTACAATAATAATAATAATAATAATAATAATAAAAGGTCTTTGAATAAATTGGCTGGGTATATTTCTATTATCTACCGGCTGTTAGCAACATTCACCCCCACTTTCCACACCACACTGAGGAAATGTTGACTTTTACAAGCCAACTTTAGTCTGCAAAAGGTCACAGATGTCCACAATATTCCAGATGTACCCTCTCATACTCTCCCTCTTGCCACTTTGACATTGGACCATATGTTTGACATCAAGATCTCGAGACTTTCAAAGGGCCAGAGCACCACAAGTCCACAACAGAATTCACTTTGGGAGCTGAAATTCCTTTTGCTGGCCTTTGTTTTGAGGCTTAAAACATCTTGGGAATGCTGAGTAGTTTTGTGGGTGACAAACAATAAATAACATACATCTAGTTGAAAGATATCTATACTATTAAAAAAAAGTAGGGGATATTTGATAAAAGTGAGATATATGAAGAAATTTATATTTTCATCAAAGAGTCAGTTGAGGCACTGCACTGTGACATCTGGTGAATGATTTCAGCGATAGTTGGGTGTCTGACAAGTAGGGTATTTGATGACTGAATTTGCATTGCAAAATGCTGCACAAAAATGTCCAAATGCTGACCATTTTTCTCTCTAATGTCATTATATTTACTGTATTTTTCATCACTTTTTGACACCAAGATGGAAATAGCTACTCATAATTTTAAAAACAAAAAATACCCTGGTCAAGCACACATTCCATGCACTGAGCTGTAGAAGATATGGACGGTCAGTCAGAGAATTTACCACATTCAATCCCAAACCTCAATACCTTGTAAATCCTCCTCGGTTCTCAAGACAAGCGCAGATCCGACGTGGCATACTCCTCACCAAACATCCAATATCAGCTTGACTGAGGTTATTCCATTCTTCCTGTAGTGCAGCGGCGAGTTCCTGGACATTGGTGGGGGTCTGTTGGCATTGTCGCATGCGCATGCCAAGCATATCCCAGATATGCTCGATTGGCGAAAGGTCTGGATGTAGTGCTGGCCATGGCAGTGTAGTGATGTTCTGCTCCTGGAGGAACTCTGTAGCAACAAGGGCCCTGTGTGCTCTTGCATTGTCATCTTGAAAAATTAATCAGCCGTGAAGTCGCGCAAATATCACTACATGAGCTACTAACATGTTGTCAAGGTTGTACTGCCCTGTGACACGCCCTTGGATGACATGTAGTTCTATTGTGCTTGTCATGGTTATGCCTCCCCACACCATAACTGATCCACCACCCAAACGATTGTGCTGCTTAACGGTTACGTCATGGTATCGTTCGTTCCTCTGCCGCCACACTTTGTTTTGCCTGTCGTGAAAGTCGAGAGTGAACCCCGATTCATCGGAAAACATGACGTTGCTCCACCGACACTGTCGTACTCCACACCAATTACGCCTTGCTGCGATATGACGTTCAGTCAAATGTGGAATTATTTGAGGTCGTTGACTATCCAAATTCCAGCTGAGTAAGCAATTTCAGATAGTCTGACCACTGACTCGCACATCTGTTGCTTGGTGCAGGTACTGTCTAATTTCTGAGACACTTTGATGGTGGTTACGTAATGCTATGGATCAGATGAAACGATCCTGGTTAGCAGTTGTCACCCCTGTACGACCTGACTGATGTCTGTCATCAACATTGCCTGTCTGACGGTGGCGTGACCACAACCTGCTAATCACTGATTGAGAAATGTTGAGAATTTGAGCCACTGCAGTCTGTCTGTTGCCAGCTTCCAGCATGCCAATGGCATGTAAACTTTCGTCAGTCTTCGCATACCTCAAAAGTTAACATTTCATCAGAAACTATTGATGAACGAGTTTATACCAAGAAAAGAAGGATGTGACCTCCGAAAAAACCCATCCAGTACAAGTGAAAATTTCAAAACGTACCCCACACATTAATGCAACGCTCGTGCGAAAAACCTGCATGAGGTTTTCGTGGGCCAGTGACATTCATGATCCACACTAAACTTGAGTGTTTTTTTATTTTATTTTTTATTTCTGAAATTATTTCTTTGCCATTAAAAGTTCATGTTCTTGGTTTATGTTTTAGGCCTCATAATCTACGGAATAGCATGGGTGGTGGTGTATTTTGTCCCTTGAGACCAAGAAGGCTTTGTAGTGCTAAAGTATTACAAAGCCTTATTGCACTCAAGGGACAAATTTATCACATTTTTTAACTTCGGTAAAATATCAGACATAAACCACTTAATTTTAGTTTTTTTTAAAGTTTACACAGGTTATAAAAAGAGAGCATGCAGCAGCCAAAGGGACCATGTGAGAGGGCCTGAGAAACAGATTTTAATTTTTTTTTGCCTTATCAATATTTTTTTTTTCAGATGAGGCTGATGATATTATTTATCCAGGGTATTGTGTCTAAAGTGATATTTATACTCAACAACTTTCCTGTGTACACCCTTCTGCTGTGGATCTTCAGGTCAAAAAAGGTTTCAGGTACATAAACTTTAATCACTGAGGATTTTCAGACTTCATATAACCAAGCCAGAAAATAAGCAGACTGGCATCTGCAAAATGAGGTCCCCAGAGGGTGAATTTAGTGATGCTACCCTGCACAGCAGGGTGGCATCCCTTTACCTTCTGTGAACCTCAATCTGAATCAGGGTCTCAAAAATAAACAGAAAGAGGTACCCAGAGGATAAATTGGTCCACTGTATGGGATAGCCTCATCAAATTCACCCTCTAGGGACCTCATTTTCCAAATGTCAGACTGCTTATTTTCAGGCCTGCATATAACTTAGTATCAATGTTAAATCTTGTATGGAGTTGATTTGTTTTTCGTAGTTTATATGATGTTTAAATAGTCTTTGATTGCAGTCCTTGGATTTTGAAAATGTGATGTGCACTGTATACTTCTTGCTACTATTTAAATTGAAGTGCACTATTGTTGAGTCACGGAATCATGAAAATGTTTTCAAGAAAAACATCAATGAACATATGCACACTGTTCACGCCACTGGTGCACAGTAAGTAGAGATTCCCAAAATATTACCTGGTTTTTCGAATAAGCTTTTCATAGCAATAATCAAATTTATTTTTGATCAGTATAATACATTAAATGCAACTTCAGTGGAGCAATCGTAAGTCAATTAGATGATTCTCTGTTGAATGCTTGATCGGAAAGACAGTGATTGGCATTACTGGCCTTTGCAGTTTGTCAAATTATGTTTTTTATGTACCAATTCTCAGAAAGGGTTTGAAGTCTTGGAATGCTACTGCTTTTAATTCATGGTGTATTGGCCACATTTTTTGCACTCCTTATATTGTTTGCTTGAATCAAAATTGTAGCAGATCGATACGTAAACAGAAAAAATAGAAATGAAAATTGTGTCCAAATAGGTTATTGATTCATATTTTTAAGAAATTAGCTGGTTTTATCTGAATGATATTTGCTTCAGTCAGAACTTGAGTGTTTCAAAATCACTCCCCGTTTATAGAATAGGTTCAATTTCATTAATTTTGGTGTATTTGAACAAAAGCATTTTCCAATTGATATTTGATTTAATGGCTGTCACCACAGCTCCTGTATTGATCTAGGACAGAATGCAACATTTTGATTGGCCAATTACGAAATTAGGTGGAGTTTAGTTCTTTGGATGGATCCATGACATCAGGTTGAAAGAAGTCTTGTCAACAGAAATCCATTTGGGACCTTTGTTCCATCCCGATTTGTAAATATGGATCTGGAGGAAAAGTAATAGGCATTTAATAAATATATTTACTAGAGTTTAACACTTGTGGACAATGTTCTAGAATTGGTATACTTACTTGTCTTACAAGTAGAACACATTCAAACATGCAGGCATTTGATGGTCTTACTGATTAAAGTTAGTACCATGGCAGTGGTTTCTAGGGAAGTCTTGGCTGCCTAAATAAGCAGCTAAGAGTTACTTGACAAGTCAAGGTGTTCTTACCCTGTTATGACATAGAGTTGCGCATGCGTGGAAATGAGAAGTCAGGAAAAAATCCGGAGAGATAAAATGATATAAATTCAGTTACCTTTACATCAAATAATAATATTTTGTATACCATTTCGATCATATAACTATGTTACACCAGTGTATACATTGATATGTAAGGGATACGACAGGTAAAGCTGTGTATATGCCAAAAATTACCACCTGTGCCAAAACACCGAAAAGTGAAATTCAAAACAATGGCCGCCATATTGAATAGCGGAACATTCTAAAAAGTGCAACAACTTTTGTATTCCTTGTGTTTGATGATAGACGTATACATTTATAACACATGTCGAACAATAAGCTACTAAAATACCTCGACAAACCTTATATCCCATCTACAGGCAATAAAACCTTTACACCACTCGTCATATCTGACAGCAAAGGAAAATGGTTGGAAAGAAAAATTACCCAACCAAGTGAACGAGAAATCAAATGGCATTCTAAAAGCGGAGAGACGTGTAAAGAGGGTTACAAATGGATAAAAGATAATCTCAAGAACAAAATCAAAAAACATGGAAACATCTGGTTATATGTTTGGCTAGGAACTTGCGACCTCACCACGAAAAGCAAGAAATACATATCTTTATCATCAGAAGACGATCAGGCAATTGATAACGCTATTAAATATCTGAAAAAAATCTCAGACATAACAAAAACTTATCCAAATTGCAAAATAACTCTCCTAGAAACACCAACATACTCAATCAAAGAGTGGAATGAGCAAAAAGGCCACAAAAGTCCTGAACAATTTTTGGAACAAGATCAAAAACTAGTAACGCAAATATACAGATTAAATGGAAAAATTAGAGAACTGAATCGTGAAAACAACAGCCACTCACCAGTATTCAGTACAGATCTGGTTAAAACATCAAAAACCACAAAAGGTGATAACAGAAACAAACATACAAAAAGGAAAACAAACAACTTTTGGCTTTATGTCGATGGCATCCACCCAGGACCATTACTAGCAAGAACCTGGTTAAAAAAGATTACGGAGCAAACGATAAAAGACTGCTGGAGCCCACAAACGAATCCCAGTCAATGAGGACTTCTATACTATACTACATAATTGCAACCTACTACTACTCTACCAGTCAGTGAGGATTCTCCTCGCTATACAGGCCCTTCACAGAAATCTCAGTCAGTGGGGATCTTCCTCGCTATACTGAAAAAACAACAATCTCCATCACACCAGTCAGTGAGGATCTTCCTCGCTAAACTGGACTACCACAGAAACTGCATGTAGTTCTTCTTCGTCACCCTACAAAAGGCTACAACAAACTCCTGTCTAACCAGTCAGTGAGGATTTTCCTCGCTACACTGACACACTACAGAAACCACAGTCAGATTCTCTTCATTATATTGTAAAACTGCAATGAACTGCTAGTAAACCAGTCAGTGAGGATTTTCCTCGCTATACTGGCACACGTACAGAAATCTTCATCCTCGCTATCAACATTTCTCAGTGCATCCTACAAGATGGCAAAATCCATTATGAAAATAATACTAATTTTTATGAGTATATCAGTGCTTAAGTTATGTGAAACAGATGTACATTGTTCATATCCAATCCTCAGATATTCATTGCCAACACCGTGCTCAACCCTGATGCTTGGATACGTACTCAGACAGAACTCCAATCATGACACCCGAATCCCCCCCTCCTGTGATGACTAATCTTGCTTTCTTAGCCATACTACTATCAGGTGACATTCAGTTAAACCCAGGTCCAGCTGTTTATCCGTGTGGATACTGCGAAACCCCTGTCACATGGGAACACAAACGCGCAATTTGCTGCGATGACTGCAGCATCTGGTACCACTCAGAATGTCTCGAACTGAGTGCCTCAAAGCTATCGAACCTACAAAACCAAAATGTTTCAAGAATTTGCTGTAAATGTAACACACAAAATATAACCAGCTTTACGTATCACACATATGAACTGGAAACATCAAACCACTTTAGTGCTTTAAGCTTCATATCAACTATTCCATCTATTGACTCGTCTTTCAGTCCAACAGCATTTAGTAGTCCTAAATCAAGACACCTTAGCTCTGCAAGTGAAGAATCGATTTTCCAAAAATCTAAATCAACCAACGGTATCGAAAACAAACAACAAAATCTTCGGATTCTTATGATGAACTGTCAGAGCATCAGAAACAAAAGATCTGAAATTCGGGAAAGCACAGAGTACATCAAACCGGATGTAATTATTGGTTGTGAGTCCTGGCTGTCGAGTGAACATAAAAACTCTGAGATATTCCCAGATGGCTATAATACAGATGTCTTCAGGAAGGATAGAAATAAAAACAGAGGAGGTGTTTTCATCGCAGTCAACGATAATTTCACTACCTGCGCAGTCGAAAATGGTGATAACGATTGTGAACTACAATGGGCCGAAATCCAGACTCAGACAAAGTCGGTGATAATTGGTTCCTACTATCGTCCACCGAATGCAAGTTTAGACGTACTTATTGACCTCAAAACATCGATATCAAATGTGATAGAGCATAGTAAGGACAAGCCCATCATACTAGCAGGGGACTTCAATCTCCCACACATTGACTGGTGAAACAACATAGTGAAACCCGGAGGAAATCTTATAAATCATCACGCACAACTTCTTGAAACAATCGAAGAAAATGGTATGGACCAACTACAAAACAAACCAAGTCGAGAAAATAACATCCTTGACCTATTCTTGACAAACCAACCTAGCCTTGTAAAATCGTGTGATACCATACCAGGAATATCAGATCATAATATGGTAGTAATTGACACAATCTTGAAACCCAAATACAACAAACCAAAATGAAGAGAGATATTAATATACAAAAAAGCTAAATGGGAAGATATTAAATGTGATATAACCAAACTAGGAAAGAACATCATAATCAAAAACACATCAGTTGAAGAAAAATGGTCAGAACTTAAAAAAGGCATCAACAACACTCTGAAAATAAATGTGCCAAAAAAACTGACATCAAACAGACACAACCTTCCTTGGCTCTCCTCAGAGATAAACGAAAAATAAAGAAAAAACACAAGCTATTCCAGAGAGCGAAACAAACAGGAAAAAGCGAGGACTGGAATAAATACAGACTACAGAAACGTACAACCCAGAAAGCCATGCGACAAGCTCACTGGCAGTATGTCAACAATGTGTTAGAATCGTCACTAGAAGAGGGAAATAGTAAACCATTCTGGAAGTACATCAAATCTAAACGCGCCGACAATATTGGAGTGGCAGAAATCAAGAAAAATGGCATCTTATATCAAGACAGCAAATCTAAAGCGGACCTATTAAATGAACAATTTAAATCAGTCTTCACCAAGGAAAATACATCTGATCCATTACCAGAAAACCACGAGCCAGGTCACCCAAGTATCGAAGATATACACATCGACACACAGGGAGTTGAGAAATTACTTAAGAATATCAACATCAACAAAGCTAGCGGCCCAGATAACATCTCAAATAAGATATTAAAGGCTTGCTTGAAAGAACTTGCCCCAGTCTTAAGCCACATTTTCCAACTAAGCATAGACACAGGCACATTACCATCTGACTGGAGAAATGCTAATATAAGACCCATATTTAAGAAAGGCGACAAACACACAGCGGCAAATTATCGACCAGTGTCTCTAACGTGTGTATGCTGCAAACTACTGGAGCATATTGTGTGTAGGCATATACTAAACCACCTAGAACAAAACCGCATACTTACACCACTACAACATGGTTTCCGCAGCGGTCACTCTTGCGAGAGCCAACTTATAATCACCATGCATGACATCATGAAATCATATGACCTCAGGAAACAGATAGACCTAGTTATCCTAGATTTCAGCAAAGCTTTCGATACTGTACCACACAGAAAGCTTTTATACAAACTAAAAAACTATGGTATCAACGGTAAGATCAACAATTGGATTAAGTCATTCCTAACGCAACGACACCAGCGAGTTGTAGTAGAAGGGGAATCTTCATCATCCTGCACTGTTGATTCAGGTGTACCTCAAGGAACTGTCCTTGGGCCTCTTTTATTTCTTTGCCATATAAATGACTTACCACTACGTGTAAAATCTCAGGTTCGCCTATTCGCAGACGGCTGCCTTCTGTACAGGCCGATATCATCATTAGAAGACCACCTCCAACTTCAACAAGATCTGATCTCGTTAGAAAAATGGGCAATGGATTGGGGGATGCGATTCAACCCCTCTAAGTGCTACATTATGTCAATTCATAGAAGTAAAAATCCATCCTCTTTCCGCTATACCTTAAACAACTATATACTGGAACAAGTACAGCACAACCCATATATAGGTGTAATCATCAATGAAAACTTAAAATGGACTACTCACATCAGTAAAACCTGCAACAAAGCAAGCTCCACACTCGGATTCATCCGACGAAACCTAAAACATTGCAACAAAAAACTTAAAGAAACTGCCTACATCTCATTAGTACGTTCCCTACTTGATTATGCGAGCACAGTATGGGATCCTCACTTACAGAAAGACATTGATCGACTGGAGAGTATACAGCGTAGAGCTGCCAGATTCATGTGCAAGGACTACAAATGCACAAGCAGTGTCACTTCCATGATGAAAGAACTTGACTGGAAACCACTAAAAGACAGAAGAAGAGAACAGCGACTCGTCCTACTCTTCAAAATCGCTAACGATTTAGTGGCCATCCCTGCTGACAATGTCATCCAATACAACAAACGACCAACAAGATCAGCAAATAGCAAACAAATTAAAATCCATCCATCCAGTACTGAAATTTATAGGAACTCATTTGTACCACGGACCATTAAAGACTGGAATTCCATCTCGGAAAGCGCAGTTAACTGCGAGACAATTGAGGGCTTCAAAGCTATTATATCGCGCAAATAATAGGCCCAGTGCGCGCACACTCACCCTGGATAAGTTTACTCAGTATTGAGGCTAATTTCCAGTTTCTTTTCAACCTACTCACAATTGTTTACAATTGGCTGTAACATAAGTGCAAGCCCTACTTCGGAACTAACTCAAGCTTTTAGAATCTTTTCCAAACGAGTTGGAAAAGTACTAGAGTGCAAAAGCACGAAAAAGATCGAAAAAAGGGTCGAGCGAGACCAGCGCTCGAAATTACAGGTACTCTCTCTGCACACCTCTTGCGTTTACCGAGCGCATGCGCAACAACCGTGACGTCAATTCCTTTATTTTCCGCCATTGTTCATGGTCGGAAATTTTTGTGACTTGTGCTGTTTATGATATTAATTCTTCGTGAACAACTTATTAATCGTCTTGAGTGTGCTACTGGATTGTATCCTTTTTCAAGCTACCAAATTATTACTCTCATTTAATGTTAATTTGTATTATTATTGCTGTTCTTTTCACACTTTATCTTGCCTTTCCCCCACGTGTGAACACGACCTTCGTTCTGTTTTCCGTCGGCGGGAAGCTTGATTGTTGTATTTATATCATGCCTAAGACTATTCCTTGTACCTCTTGTTTGCAGGTGAAACATGTGGACGATTCCCATACCACATGTGTCACTTGCAACAATTGCACTCAGGCCCAATCATGTGGTATCTGTGGGGTTTGGTCCTCTAAATTTTGGGCTTCTGTTAACAAGGTGGTTCTTTCCAGAGCTAGAACCCCTCGTTCTCAGGGTAAGGGTAGCCGTGCCGTTGCAGACATTTCTGCTGGTGCACGTGGTGACTCTGTCACACAGGATTCGGATCTGACTTCTGTGGCGAGCTCCTCTGCAACTGTTGACGGTGTTTTGTTCTGTGATACCTGATGAGGAGACCGCGGTCTCTTTGTCTTCGGATGTCACTATTGAGGCGTCTGTTTTCGTTGAGAGCTTTTCCGAGGTCAGCTCGGTAACCCTCTCCGATCTGCCTCCTACACCGTCGACCGTTGTTGAGGGGGTTGCTACTCCAGATCCTATTCTGTCTGATGGTGGCTCTTCCATCTCCTCTGGGGATGGTCTACAGTCTCGGGGGACCGAGGCTGTATCTGCTGGTGTGTCTGTGTGTTCTCAGCCTCCCCCAGCCTCGCGGCGAGGCTGTGCGGGTTTGCTGTCTGCTCCGTCTCATCTGGCTAGGTTTGCTCCTAGTCGGTTGAGCCGGCCGGTCGCTTCGGCAGCGATTCCTCGTCCCTCGAGTGAATCGTTTATTGTTCCACCTTCGCCTGCTAGTGTGCCGGCTAGCGGGATGGTGTTGGGACGTTGGCATCCAGGGCCTGCTGTTCGGCAGCGGTCAGTGACAGCCCCGGTTAGCTGTCACTCTCGGAACCTTCCTCCGGTGATTCCTCACTGTGTTCCGAGTCTGGGTGTCGATCGATGCTTGCCGTCGGTCTCAGAGGATAGGCAGTTGGGGCCGTCTGCTGCGCAGAGGTCAATGACAGGTTCCTGTCATTCTTGGGACAATCCTCCGGTGTCTTCTCACCGTGTCCTAGGTCCAGCTACCGATCGACGTGTGCCGTCGGTCCCTTTCGAGGATTTGCAGGCAGGGCCTTCTGTTTCGCAGAGGCCAGTGATGGCTCCTGGGCGTCACAATCGGGACTATCCTCCGGTGTCTTCTCACCGTGCTCCTATTCTGTCTGCCGATCGACGTTCGCCGTCGGTCTCTTCTGAGGATTTGGGTTCTTCTACCAGAAGGGTCCATTGGGAGGACACTCCGTCGGGCGATTCTGCTGCGACGGATTCTCAGGGTGACCTGCGCCAGGCCGTTTTGGCGCTCACCCGGTTGCTTTCTGGCAACCCTCAAGTTGGCCTCCCTGTGCCTCCTGAGGCACAACCTCCTTTGGTCGGTCGCCGAGATGTCTCGCCTGGCCCCTTGGATACTGCACAGTATTCACAGGAGGTTTCTGCTGGTCAGCCCGAGTTGGGCTACGTCTCCTCTGCTACGGAGGATGACGAGTATCTTGAAGGTGATGGTCCCCCCTCGTCAGTCTTGGGGCAGGCTTTGGATTTCGTCTTTGGCTTATTGCCGGACGTTCTACCTTCCGGCCAGCCTTCTGTGACCGTCCGGCCGCGGTCCACTGTGGAGCGCCGTAACCCTGTTGAGCCTTCTAGCTCCGGGGCTTTGCTTCCTCTGCAATCGGCTCAGGTGGTTGAGTCCTTCCAGGGCTTAGACGCCAAAATGCGTTCTAAGGCCCTCAAGGGTTCCTTCTTTTCTAGAGCTGATGCCTTTCTGCCTCCATCGCGGTTTCGTGTTTACGATTCCGTCTCTCCACCAGTCTTCCAAGGGATGACTACTGTGGATGAGGATTCTTCTTCCCTCGGGTTGACTAAGCCTAAGTCGGCAGTTCTCCCGATGTCGGTAGTTGAGTCTATGGTGGGCCTGTCCCGAGAGATGCTGGGTATGTTATCTCTCGCGGACCATGTCGTCGCTGCTCTGGCTGAATATTTTCCACCAGGGGAGTTTGATGACGCTCAGGCGCCTTTTCGCGTTTTGTCACAGGCTCTTATGAACTTGACTCCCGCTCACGCCTGTAACACGGCCAATTTGGAGCTGGCACGCCGGGATGCGGTTTTGGATTCTTTACCATCCCTTCCTTCTGAGCAACGTGCTGTTCTGAGGTCTGCCTCTTTGGTAGGACCTCAGTTGTTCCATGGTTCCGTGGAAGCTGTTCGTGGCGAAGTTCTTCGTCATTCGAAGGACCAGCTTTTGCTGAGACAGCTTGACCCACCTGCTGCTGCGGGTGGGGGTCGTTCCAGGCCCGCCAAGCGTGCTGCTGCGTCTGCCTCGTCGGCTACGCCTTCGGCTCCGTCTGCTCCTTCTGCTCATAAGAAGCGCCGACGTGGCCAGGCCCGCTGGCAGCCTCAGGCTGGAAAGTCTCAGGACTCTGTCACTTCCCGAGGTGGTTTCTCCTCTCGGGGGCCTCGTCGAGGCCGCAAGTGAAGGTTCTCACCTCGATTCGCCTCCAGTCGGAGGAAGGCTGTCGCTGTTTTACGACCGTTGGACAGAGATAACGTCGGACTCTTGGGTCCTCGACGTCATTCATTCCGGTCTGCGACTGTCCTTCCATCGGCACCCCAGTTTATCTCGGGTGCCCCTTCCGACTCAGGCCCCTTCAGATTCTCTGCGTCGGGACCTTCTGGTGCAGGAGATCGACAATCTCCTCACCAAAGGGGCGATCGAGGTGGTCAGGAACACCCTTTCACCGGGGTTTTACTCGAGACTTTTCTTGGTGCCGAAGAAAAACGGCCAATTTCGTCCTGTCATCGATCTGAGTACCCTGAACGAGTACATAATTGCTCCTCGTTTCAGTATGGAGACTTTCCGGTCGGTTCGACGTTCAGTTCATCAGGGCGATTTTGCTGCCAGTATCGACCTGAAGGATGCCTACTTCCATGTACCCATTCATCTGGCGTCACGGAAATACCTTCGGTTCTCGTTTCGGGATCAAGTTTTTCAATTCAGAGCTCTCCCGTTCGGTTTGAACCTGGCTCCTTGGGCCTTCACCCGACTGATGTCACATGTGCTTGCTTTCCATCGCACTCAGTCGGCGATGACTTCGTCCGCCTACCTAGACGACATCCTCCAACGGCACCACGATGCTGCTGTTCTGGAGTTCGATGTCCGGCAGTTTCTTTGCCTGCTAGCGTCGCTGGGTTTCAGAGTCAATCGCGAGAAGTCGGATCTTCTTCCTTCTCAGCGATTCCGTCATTTGGGGATGGATTTCGACACTCTTCACAATGTAGTGTCGGTTCCCCAGGCTCGGGCGACGATTCTTTCCGCCTTGACTCGGTACCTGCTTCAATCTTCCTCGGTCTCGGCCAGGACTTTCCTTCGGATGCTGGGCCTTTGCGGTTCGGTGACCGATCTCATTCCGCTCGGTCGCTTGTTTGTCCGACCTCTCCAACACTTCCTGTTGGATCATTGGCGTCCGAATGTAGATCCGCTGGACCTGGAACTCACTATTCCTCGGTCTCTGCTTTGTCACCTCCGCCCTTGGGCAGATATTCCCTGGCTGACACAGGGTGTTCCGTTGGATCTTCCTTTGGCCGATCGCATCCTTACTGCGGATGCCAGCGATCGGGGCTGGGGTGCGACGTTGGACCCTCTCGGTCTGTCTACTCACGGAGAGTGGGACAGCGAGCAGGTGGGCCTTCATATCAACCAGAAGGAGCTCCTTGCTCTTCTGTTGAGTTTTCGGCTTTGGATCCCTCATCTGTCGGACCATGTTGTCCTACTTCTTTCGGACAATTCGACAGTAGTGGCCTACATACGGAATCAGGGAGGCACTCATTCGATTCCTATGTATCGGCTGTCTCGGGATCTTCTTCTGTTGGCGTGGGATGTGAACGCTCGGGTGTCCATTCGACACATTCCCGGGCGTCTCAACGTCCTAGCAGACTCCCTGTCCCGACGCGACAGTGTCCTTCCAACCGAATGGATGCTACATCGGTCGGTGTTTCAGGCGATCTGCGAGCAGTGGGGTCGTCCTCAGGTCGACCTTTTCGCTACTCGCTGGAATCATCAGGTAGAGACTTTTGTCTCCCCTTGTCCAGATCCTCTGGCATTTGCAGTAGACGCTCTGTCTCTGGACTGGACAGGCTGGGTCGGCTATGCCTTTCCTCCTGCACCGATTCTTCCTCAAGTTTTAGCGAAGATTCGTGCTTGCAGTTGCAGGATCATTCTGATCACACCCCTGTCTCCACAGAGGGTGTGGATCAATCTGCTGCGGCCTCTTTTGGCCGATCGACCGATTCGTCTACCTCTACGTCGCGATCTTCTTTCACAGGGTCGTCCCAGGAAGTATCACAACAACCTGGCGAGCCTGTCCCTTCACGCCTGTCTTTTATCAGGTCCAGTCTCCGACGTAGAGGTTTTTGGAGACGATCAGTGGAGTGCATTTCTGCATCGTGGCGACCTTCCACTGGAATGACTTATGCCGCCAAGTGGAAGGTTTTCTGCCGCTGGTGTTCAGATCACAATGTGAATTACCGTGATCTGTCTATCGCTCAAATTGCGGATTTTCTGGTTTTTCTTTTTGACTCCAAGGGCCTCCAGCCTATTACGATTAAGGGCTATCGGTCTATGCTGTCTGATACTTTCTCTTATGTGGGAAAGCGGTGTATCGGTCGTAATCTTTTCCTCTCCAAACTTATTCGGCACTTTTCTTTGAAGAGGCCTCGAGTTTTGCGTCTTACACCCAAGTGGAACTTGGCATGGGTGTTGCACTGTTTGGAGGGGGCGCCTTTCGAGCCTTTATCTGAGACCGACCTGCGTTTTCTCACCTATAAGACGGCTTTTCTTCTAGCGTTTGCTTCTGCTCGTCGAGTCAGTGAGCTTCATGCGCTATCTGTTGATTCTGCCTTCTTCCGAAATGAGGCTAACAGTGTCACATTCACTACTGATTGCTCTTTTCTGGCTAAGAATCAACTCCCCAATTCGGTACCTCCTCCCATCTGCATTCGGGCTCTCCCTGCTGTAGATGGACGGAGGCCTCTTCTTTGTCCTGTTCGTGCGGTCAAGACTTACATTACTCGCACTCAGTTCATTAGGAGGGATCGGAAGAGATTCTTTCTGTCTCTCATTCCTAAGCGGCAGTCTATCTCTTCCCATTCTATTTCCAGGTGGATCTGTCTTGCAATCAAGCTGGCTTATTCTCGCTTGTCTGCATCGGATCTTGTTTCGAACCGGCTTAATGCTCACGAGGTTCGTGCCATTTCTACATCCTGGGCGTTCTCCAATTCTGTTTCGCTCCGTGATGTTATGAATGCGGCTTACTGGAGGAATGCTTCTACCTTCTCCTCCTTTTATCTCCGCCACCTTCAGCAGCAATCTGAGGACCTTTATTCTTTAGGCCCTCTCGTTGCTGCTCAGGCTGTTGTGCACCCTCGTTAAATTGTTTTTGTCGAGGTTGCGCTTCTCTCAGCCTTGTTCTTTTCAGGTGCCTTCTCTCTTTCTTCATTACAGGTTTTAGTTTTTGTTCTCTGCCATCCTTGCTTTCGTTCTGCTACTCTTGTTGGTATTGGTTATGTGATTCACCTCCTCCTATTGTTTATTCAGCCAATTGTAAACAATTGTGAGTAGGTTGAAAAGAAATTAAAATTTTTTAGTAAATTTTGTTTCTTAACATACCTACCACAATTGTTTACCGGAGGCCCACCCTCCTTGGGGATATCTTTGATATCGATGCCTCCCCGCTAAATCACAAACTTCTCGTTGGCGGAAATACGGAATTGACGTCACGGTTGTTGCGCATGCGCTCGGTAAACGCAAGAGGTGTGCAGAGAGAGTACCTGTAATTTCGAGCGCTGGTCTCGCTCGACCCTTTTTTCGATCTTTTTCGTGCTTTTGCACTCTAGTACTTTTCCAACTCGTTTGGAAAAGATTCTAAAAGCTTGAGTTAGTTCCGAAGTAGGGCTTGCACTTATGTTACAGCCAATTGTAAACAATTGTGGTAGGTATGTTAAGAAACAAAATTTACTAAAAAATTTTAATATTTTACAGATACAGATAGCAAAAAATAAGAATTTTCCGAGTCGTTTTTGGATACTTTCAGAATTTGACGAGAATGAAATGAAAGTTTGGCAAGAATCAAAATTGATTCTCATTGTTCAGGGTGTGTGGTGGCTCAGTGGTAGACTGTTGGTTTTCTATGCTAGAGGTCCCGAGTTCGATCCCAGGACGACCCACGCTGTGTCCTTGGGCAAGGCACTTTTTCCCGGTTGCCTACATGGGGGCACGATTACACCGTGTACTAAGGTGTACTGCACGTCGATAGTGCACATGTCTTCAACCGCTGTAACACTGCTTGAGCGGAGCTTGGACAGAGTTAGATTGTTGAGGAGCAGACAGTTTCTCATCGTTGCTCGGTGGTTCTCCCCGGGTACTCCAGCTTCCTCCACCTGTAAAACTGTCACGGTCATGATTAGCCATTGTGCATAAGTATGTGAACTTAAACACCAATAAATAAATAAATAATTATATTCTCATTGTTCCTTTCGCGAGAATCATTTTCGAGAATCAATTCAGATTCTTGCATAAATTTAAAGCTTTGACTAACATTACTGGCTACAAGCAACTTTACATAAAATACCCACTTCAGGGCTTATATTTAAACGAGAATCCGAGAATCATTTCATACAAAGATTCATGGAACAAAACCAGTGAGAATCCATGTAGATTTTCACTGCCCCTCTGCTAGGGTTCATGTGAAAAGAATTGAGTCAATTTAACCCTTTACCTAGCCCTGTGGCAGCAAATTAGCCAATACAAGGCAAACATAACCTGAAATATCCTGTCCCTTCGTCAATAAAATTGTACAAATATGGCTGTCTTTGGAACTGGCTCAATGAGCCGAGTCCAATGACAGCCATATTTGTAAGGTTTTTATTGGTAAATATTCTTCATTTTTTTTCAAAAATATCAAATTTAGTTTATGTTTTAAAAATTAAAAAAGCTGTTTTGGGAAAAGGGTTAACATGTGTTATCAGTATACAACAGCGATTCAACCATCGTGGCCTCATGGGATCCTGGGACACTCATAGCAGGTATTGTTCTCGCAACCATTTTCGCAAGAATCCAGATGGTTTCTCTCGAATCTAGAGGAAATATAAGACCTGCATTTCAAAAGTCTATGACGGAAGAAATGATAATAGGAGTGCATTGAGGTCAAATGGATCTACAACTATGAAAAACTCTGTGATTGAATAATTCCTCGATAGATCAAAAAATATTTTATTCATTTAACAGGAGTTTTCAATTCAGAATCTTTTGATATTTGATTCACAGCATCCTTATGGAGGTCACATCCAAGTTTGTTCAAAATAACTCTCTAGGTTTACCTTTGGGCTCCTTGTGGAATCCCAAATTTTAAGTTGGGGAATTTGAAGAAAATACTTCTTCAGATCCACCAATCAGAATCTATTTGGTATACAGCATCCTTTGGGGTCATATTCAAGTTTGTTCAAATTCAAGTCTATGGGTTTATATTTAGCCTCTCTGTGTGATCCCAAATTGTATCTGAATACAATATGAGCAATATTTTGTAAGTTTTTTTTTTCTTTCTCTGATCCACCCCCCCCCCCCCCCCCACCACCCCTTGGAAACCCCGGGAAGTGAAGCAGAGCTTGTTTACTGTGGTAAACTAGCTCTTTTTCACTGGTAAAATAGGACCCAGTCACTAATGCTTGGGGTGCGAGTCCTCTAAAATAGGCAACATGGGGTATAAACGATTGACTGACCTTGACTTGATCTCCATGTTGTGGTCATGATTAGCCATTGTGCAAAAGTATGTGACCTTAAACACCAATAAATAAATAAATAAATATTCTCTGATCCACCAGTCAGAATCTTCTGATAGTTGTTATGCAGCTTTCTTTTAGAGGCTCAGATTCAAGTTTATTTACAAAATTAACCCAAATTTTAACTCGGGTGTAATATGAAGAAAATGCCTTAAAAATCTAAAGATCCATATGGCAGAAATTTTTTCACGTTTTGTATTCACCATACCTGTGATTGCCAAATGAAGTGCACGGGAGCATATTTCGGCTTCCTGGGGGCTCAAATTTTAATTTGATGCACTACGAAGAACATTCCTCAAAAATCTTCTTCAAATCCATTACACAGAATCCTTCGATATTTGGTAAGAAAACAAATTTTATTTCAGTCAAATGTTCTGTTTTCATTAATGATTGACTTTGTTTGTGAATGTGTAGGGTAGGGCTGGGCGGTTTATCGTTTTTTCAGTTCGGTTCTTTTTTTTTTTTTCAAAACCGAAACCGAACCGCCGCTTTAACAAAAAACAAGACTTTCGATTTCAACAAATTTCCCAGAATTGGTAAGTGTATAACCTCTCAATCACTTGCTTTCGGCACGCCAAAGGCTAAAATGTCAGGCAAAAGCAAACTCTGTGCCGTTTATGCTTACTTTGAGAGGACTGACAACAAATCCTCCCCAAAATAGTGGTAGCAAATTTGTTATATCTTAAAACGATATCTACAAAACCACCAAGAGAAGGAATATGAAAAATTAAAAAGTCTTTCGTAAGAATCCACTTTAGTAAGAATCCAGATTTATTGAGGTCTAAAACCTCAAAAGTTCACATAGGAAAAATGACAGATAAATTATGTTAATTAATCGACTTCTGGCACGCTCTCTGATGTCACATGCTCAGAGATAATGCAGTGCATTGGCAGTTCTCTTTTTTGTCAACAATAAAATGGTTAAATTAAAATAGAACGTATCATGTTAAATGGATGTCAGGTAACTATTGCAAAGTGTTTTTTAAATTGTATACTATTTGAACTTACTTTAAGAAATCGCGCCGTACTGCAGGTCTTCCAGGTATAAACAGTCAAGTTAACGCTGCATTCCCAATTCGCAGTTGTTATAATCAACACATGTTTTCTCATGTGTATTTTGTGTACATAACGTTGTGTCCTTGGGCAAGACACTTTATCCCAGCATGATGACGCCGTGTACTAAGGCGTACTGCACGTCGATGGTGCACATATCTTCAACTGCTGTAACCCTGTTTGAGCGGAGCTTAAACATAGAATGTTGAGGAGCTGACAGTTGCTTGTCTATGCTCGGTGATTCTCTCCAGGTACTCTGGCTTCCTCCACCCGTAAAACTGTCACGTTCACGATTTGCCATTGTGCATAAGTATGTGACCTTAAACACCAATAAAATAAATAAATGAAAACAAGAAATCCAAAAATGCAATATTGCAAACTTTCAAATCCCATCATGCTGCCGTCTCCCTTCATAAACATCAATCACATGTGTTGACTGAGATGAAATCAATGCAGGGATCAGCCAAGAGGGTGAAGTTGGAAATATCTTCACCTTGGCACAGCTCACTTCACCCAATTTCTATGTTTGGGCAAAATCAAAGTCAAAAACGAACCTCTACATTCAAAATTAGGAGAGATATTGTGAAAAGATTGGAACGAGTGAGTTACCAATAAAAGTTATTCTTATATCACGACTTACTTCAATAATAGTTATCAAAACCACAAGAAATGTGATTGTGTTCCTTTCAGTCCACTGTCATTGGAAGCAGGAACCATTAAGAAACACGGGCGGTCCATGTTGAAGCGTGATAATTACTGAAATAAGCACAACATTGCACATCATCCACCAAAACCAGGATGAGAGCTTAGCGACCCCTTAAAAAATAAGGAAATGTTGCTTTTTGCTGAAATGGAGCTTTCCATGTAAATTTTTGCATCTTGACAAGGCCCCAAATCTCACTGACAGAACAAGCAGATCCCACCAGCGGTGAAGCCATGGTTTGAAATCCTGGGGGACCATGGTGGTGAAGAGTTGTGGAGGGGGGGGGGGGGGATCTCAGGACTGAGGGTACTCTACTTGTATTGAGGGCAGGAAATCAAAAAGAATCTTTTCAAATTTAGGGATGGGAGGAGCAAGTGGGAATTGGGTGGGGGGGGGGGGGGACTGGTACAGTAGCCCACCACAATATGTCCATTAGCTGAGAAGAGTGGTGAACACTGAGTAACCGGGGTGACTCAACATGCTGTATGATCCTCTTGACTTGGATGACATATACAGACACATTTTATGTGTTCATTATTCTTTAAAATGTGAATTTCTACAGTGTGTTTTGAAAAACCGAAAACCGAACCGAAAACCAAGTTTTTGTACAAAACCGAAACCGAAATGCAAATTTAAAAACCGCCCAGCCCTAGTGTAAGGATACAACAGGAAAGCCTTAATTAGTCAAAAAACCTATCCCAGTGATGTCCTTGTTGACTGCTATTTCACTCCACTTCTTAATCAGCTGATGACTTCCAGAAATATTTCACAGAATTTCAAGCCAAAGTTTCAACCAACCTTAGGTGTTCTTTTCAAAAAGAAACTGTTTTGTCATTTTTCAACATTTCATTGCAGTATGCACACGTGTACATGGTGACACTTCCTTTTCTTCCTCAGCCTTTTGCATCTCTCAACACTAATACCCTTGTTCCTTGTAGACATCTTGATACAGGTGAGCATTTTAGGCTAACTAGAGCCTCTGTTTTTTTCCATGTCTTCCTTTGAGCTCTGTCAGTCATGATATATTCAAAAATATTGTACGACTCGGAGTTTGCACTGCATAGATAGTGGTCCTTGAGGAAGCATGGTCCCAGCAAAGGAGGGGTGTGGACTATTTTGGCCTAGTCAAAGGCATGCCATGCAATAATTATTATATTATATCAGACCAACTGAGGATGAATCTTGCCATCCATCAGGATTCCACTTTTACATACATTTCCTATTGTTTAGTGGTTATGATATTGCCACAAATCCTTAGAGACACTTTAAATACAAAGTAAGGAAATAAATATATCATCAACTTTATGAAATGAAATTCTCCATGGATATTTACAGTTCAAATTTTGCCTTTCACATCCTTGTGATCAGTCCTGAAAACTTCCCCTAATGAATCGGCCACATGCGCCCTCGTAAATTTAAATTGAGCTGTTAAAAAATTATATTTAAAAAAAATTTCAACAAATCCATATCATGTGACCTCTCATTGGAACAAGCCCATCAAGCTCATTCCAATGAAGTGTTAAATGATATTATTTTTTTGAAAATGTAATATTTAAAATATTAAATTTTGACATCCTGTGCATTGGGTAAAGGGTTAACCTATGGCAATCAACCAATTCTTTGAGACAGTTTCAATTGTTTACTGATCAACTGAGAAATGCCTGTTTTGAGTACTAATTCTGATTATTGTCTCAGTATTAGTTTTTATACCCCCAGTGGAGGTGTATAGGAATCGCCTTGTCTGTCCATCCGTCTGTCCCGAAATTCAATCATGAATAACTTGTAAAGAACTTGGTTAAGTGACTTGATATTTGGTATCCAAGTGTATCCTATTGCTGTATATCCATAGTGAAATGCAGGTGTCGTTCGAGATTTTATTGCCCTTTATGGACTTAGAATTTGTCTGCCTTGAAATTAATTCATGAATAAAATGCAGAGTACTCAATGGAATGACTTCATATTTGATGTGCTACTCTATCTTATTGATGTCTACCCACAGTACAAGGTCCGTCCATCTGTCCATCCGTCTGTCCCGCTGTCTGTCCATCTGTCCCAAAATTCACTCATGAATAACTTGTAAAGTACTTGGTTGAGTGACTTTACATTTGGTATTCAAGTGTATCCTATTGCTGTATACCTATAGTGAAATGCAGGTGTTGTTCGAGATTTTATTGCCAGAGTAATTGCCCTTTATGGACTTGGTATTTGTATATAGCCCAAAACTCTTATCGCCTATAGTCTGGTTTGCATTGTTAAATAAGCGGGGGTATCTTTTTATGTTACTGTATGGTGACACTTTATTTTCCTTTTGCGTGAAGAAAAAATGTGTAGTTAGCAACCATACAACACAAAGAACAATAAATTGGTAGCGAGGATCAGTAATAGATTAATCCCACAAGTCTACAGACCTGTAGTAGTAAATTATTATTGAACCTCTTCACAATTACAGAATGGATTCGTCCATTTCATCTTGACCAGTATTGTATAAAATGATACTATCACATGCACCAGTGTTGAAAGGATTATGTTGATAAGCAAGCCTTCATGTTCTTCATTTGATATATATTTATTATCCCCCGCAAGGGAGGGATATAGCAGACCTCTGTCTGTCTGTCTGAACTTTGTTTATGGTATAACTTGAACAATAGTTAACAGATTTAAATTCTTTTTAATTTATGTCTCTATAGCAACAATGTCTACGTCAAGTTCAGTGACCACCGATATCTGTTATGGGAGTTATGGGCCCTTTGTTATAAAAATATCTTGTAAAACTTGTTTGTGGCATAACTTGAATAATAGTTAACGGATTTCAGTTCTTTTTAGCACTCTCTATAGCAGCAATGTCTACGTCAAGTCTGATGACCACCGATATCCGATGAAAATTATGGGAGTTATTGCCCTTTGTTTAAAAGAATATCATGTAATGCTTGTTTATGCATAACCTGGATTTCAATTCTTTTCGGTATATGTCTCTATAAAAACAATACCTACATTAAGTTTGATGACCAGCGATATCCAAAGAAACATACGGGAGTTATTGCCCTTTGTTAAAAATAAAGTGTAATACATATTTATGGAATAACTTAAACATTAGTAACCGAATTGAAATTTTTTGGGTATAATCTCTTTAGGAACAATGTCTAACTCAAGTAAGTTTGAAGGACCCCATTATCCGATGAAAATTGTTGGAGTTATTGCCCTTTGGTAAAATAATATCATGTTATGCTTGTTTATGACATAACTTTAACAATAGTAACTGGATTTCAATCTTTTAGCATATGTCTCTGTAGCAACAATGTCTACATCAGGTCAGAACCCACTGCTATCTGATGAAAATTATGGGTGTTATTGCCCTTTGTTAAAAAAAATATTGTGTTAAGTTGTTTATGGCATAATTTCAACAACAGTAAGTGGATTTCAACTCCTTTAGTGATTGGTTTCAAATATATTTGTTTTGCTGGCTGATTGGAATCACTTGCGATGCTTTTGTTGTTTATTGGGGATACTTTTGACAGGCAGGGTCACCTTGCATCAGACTGTTTTATATGTGGAGGAAGCTGAAGTACCCAGAGAAAACCATCAAGCAATAGTGAGTAACTGTCAGAACTCCCCAAAGTACTAACTTAATACCAGCAAAGTGCACCATCAATGTGAAGTACATCTTAGTGCACAGCACCATTGTGCCCCCACATGGGCAATCAGGATTAAGTGCCTTGCTCAAGTACACAAAGCAGTTTACCCCTGGCTGATCGAACCATGGGCCTTTCAGTTTGAAGTCCCAATTCCATAACCACTGAGCCACCATGCTGCCGACTTTGATTATAAACTTCTGATGTAAAACACTTGTTAAAAAGTGCTCTCTGAGTTCCTTCTAAAGTGTGTTTCATCACAGCTTCTCATCAACTTAACCCCATCCACTGTTATGTCAAAATACCAAAATTTGAAATATTTGTTTTTCCTTTTATGCATCTAGGAATTGAGCCTTACTGGAAGGGAACTCGACTAGTGACTCCTATGAATTTCTGTCATTTAGTCTGTCAAGCAATAGGATGAATTTATCTTGTTGTCATTGTCATGTTTTCTCCCTTATTGACTCGTCTGGTGACAAGTCAATAAGGGAGAATATACGACAATAAGAACACAACATAGATTACTAGATGAGATGAACTTTATTCATTTTTTACACTAATCTGTGTTGTTTATCTCTTATGCAATAGGCTTTGCAACTGATCCCTAGAACCCCTAACAATGATCAAGGGAAGTTAGACTGAACCAGGGTATTTTTTGTTTTAAAAATTTGATTAACAGCTTCCATCTTTGTTTCAAAAGAAAGAAAATGGTTAGTATTTGGACATTTTTGTATAGCATTTTACAATGTGAACCCAGTCACCAAATACCCTATCATAACCCAATGGCTATACTTATACACAGGGCTCTTTGTGGTGCGTGGTGTCATACAAACTATTGCAGATTTTCTTCCAAGTTAATAAGATCAGCATGGGTAGAATTTGCGAGAAGCAGAGAATCTCTTTCTTGTAATGAGTCTTGCAAATTTCTTCTTGAACAATAGTGCAGAATGGGAATTTTGTCATTTTGAGTCTTGCAAAATCTTGCGAAATTTTGCCCCTGGCAAGAGTCTGAGGTGTTACGTACTATATGTTGTTAATGCAGAAAAAGTTAACGGAAACCAACATTTTTCCTGAAGCCAAACTGAAACCGAATTGGAAAAATCACCCTCTCATTATATAAAAAATCGTGACCCATTCAAGTGTTTACATGTACATAGTGTTTTATAACAGAATCCTGATTTTATCACAAGAGACTGCTTTTGTGATCACAGTACTGTATCTTAACCCCATCCTTACTGAGGTCAAAATACTGAGATTTCAAGTTTAAAACTTTCCCATAATTCTATTAGGAATCGAGCCAGGTTGTTGAGCTCTGTCAAACAAGATTGAATTGGTTAAATTTCTAGTTGTTTTATTGGAAAAATTTGAAGCCCACAATTTATGTATTTCGATATCAGATTCTAGAGGATTAACGGAAGAACTTTATGGAATAAGCTACAGTATTCTTGGTTGCTCATCTCCACTTTCACACTATCACTGGTAAACATAATCAACATTACTTCACCTTTCTCATTCTCTAAAACAGAAAAAGGGTTGCCTGACAAAAAACTAAGATAGCCCTTTTTGGATTGACTTAATTCACAATTTGTACAGACTGCAGGTTTTACACTTTATCTTCCAAAACGTGTGTGATAGCATTTTATTGTGTGAACATTTTGTTTTTAGCACCATAGTTTCTAATTCCCCCAACACCCTTTAGTGGTTCATAAGTTATATGGTTGAAGTCTCTGTACGTCCATACAGACATTTTTAGCTCACCTGACTGAAAGTCAGGGTGAGCTATTCTGATCACTTTTCATCTGGCGTCCGTCGTGAAGGTGGTGTTTAGGCCTTTTTCTCCCAAACCACTGGCCGCATATTAATGAAATTTCATGTGAGTAGGGGTTATATAAGGGCATTTTGATTTTTGTCAAATTAGGTTTCAGCTCATATTGAGCAGAGGGATGGGGGCAAAAATGCTCCAATTCTTAAAAAATCTTCTTCTCAAGAACCAGCAATAGCAGAGACTTGATATTTGGTATGCAGCTTCCTTTTGAGGTGTAGACTCAAGTTTGTTCAAGAGAAGTTTGTCGGGCATTATTTGCCTTCGTTACGGGAGGGGCAAATATTTTGGCCATGCCGAAAATTTCTATTTTCAGAACCGTCAGGTCGATTTGAACCAAATTTGACATGAGATGATAATGGGTCATAAGTAGTTGATTGATACAAAAATTTTTTTTCTCATTGCCCCTTGGGAACCTCGGGAGCTAAAAATAGGAAAAACCTTAAAACTGCCATATCTCCAAAACTACACAGCACAGAGAATTCTTTATTTTGTATAAAGCTTACTTTTATCCAGTAGAATAGAATGGTTAAAAAAAATCCCTATCGGTTTGATCACAAGGTACTTTTTTCAGGACTTTGAAAAAGTGCTGAGTCAGCACTTTTTTAACACTGTAGGCAATGGGAAAAAGATTAAAAAATCTTCTTCTCCAGATCCAGCAGGCAGAATCTTTTGATATTTGGTATGCAACATTGTAGGGTGGATCTGATTCAAGTTTGTTCAAATCGGCCCCCTGGGTTCATATTTGGGCTTAGTATAGGAGCCCGATTTTGAACTTAGTGCACTTCAGGCAAATTTCTTAAAAATCTTCTTCTCCAGATCCAGCAGGCAGAATCTTTTGATATTTGGTTTGCAACATTGTGGGGTGGATCTGATTCAAATTTGTTCAAATCGGCCCCCTGGATTCATATTTGGTTCACTATAGAAGCCCGAATTCGAACATAGTGCATTTCAGGCAAATTTCTTAAAAAATCTTCTTCTCCAGATCCAGCAGGCAAAATCTTTTGATATTTGGTATGCAACATTGAGGGGTGGATCTGATTCAAGTTTGTTCAAAATGGCCCCCTGGATTCATATTTGGGCTCACTATAGAAGCTCGAATTTGGACTTAGTGCATTTCAGGCAAATTTCTTAAAAATCTTCTTCTCCAGATTCAGCAGGCAGAATCTTTTGATATTTGGTGTGCAACATTGTGGAGGGGATCTGATTCAAGTTTGTTCAAATCGGCTCCCTAGGTTCATATTTGGGCTCACTATAGAAGCTTGAATTCGAACTTAGTGCTTTTCAGGCAAATTTCTTTGAAAATCTTCTTCTCAAGATCCAGCAGGCAGAATCTTTTGACATTGGGTATGCACCATGCTTAGGGGGGGGGGGGGGGGGGGGGGGGGGGTGGGAGATTCAAGTTTGTTCAAGCCAAGTCTCTAGGTCCATATTTGGACTCACTGTAGGAGCTTGAATTATAACTTAGTTCAAATGAGGAATTTTCTTTAAAAATCTTCTTCTTCAGATCCAGCAGTCGGAATGTTTTGATATTTGGTGTGCAGCATCCTTAGGGGGGTGAGGTTCAAGTTTGTTAAAGCCAAGTCCCTGTGGGAGCCCGAATTATAACTTAGTCCAATATGAGGAATATTCTTTAAAAATCTTCTTCTTTTTTTTTTTAGATCCACTGGTCAGAATCTTTGGATATTTGGTATAAGCTTTCTTAGGAGGAGCAGATGCAACTTGTTGAAATCAATTCTCTGGGTTGATATTTAGGCTACCATGTCAGGTGAGCGCCCTCAGGCCCCTTGGGGGCCTCTTGTGTTTTATAACTTTGGCATTGATTGTCAGATTTTGATGTCCTTTGGTATGCTGATAGACCAGCATGAGGGAAAAGATATCCATAAATTGTGGGGTTTTCCACACATTCATACCAGAATTATGGCCCTTATAGGACTTCAAAAAATAGGTTCTAAGATTTTGATGCCCTTGGGTGTGCTGATGAACCAGCATGAGGGTCATGATATGCACATACCATGGGTTTGTCTGTACATTCCTACTAGAGTTATGCTGCTGGTTATACCAAAAAATGTCTCTGTTTGAACGTTTTGCATTATAACTCTGTCTTTGTGTGTGGATTTTGATGTCCTTTTGTTTGGTCAGAGAATAGCATGGGAGAAGACATCCAGATATTGTGGGTTTGGTACATGTTAAAGGCCAGAGTTATGGGACTTAGAAAAATAGTAAAATGAATGTGTTTGCAATAACTCTGGCATTGCTTGTCAGATTTTGATGTCCTTTGGTATTGGTGATAGACCAGCATGAGGAACATTGATGATCACATATCTCTGGGCTCGTCTGTACTTTCCTACCAGAGTTCTGGCCCTTGTTCCTTGTTACTCTTAGAAAATTCTCTGTGACATCTATGAACATGACAGCCCATGAATACAGACCAGATTTATGACCCTTGCTACTCTTACAAAACTTTCCATACAAACATTTTTCGTTATAATTCAAGAATGGATTTGTTGGATTTTCATGTCCTTTGATGTGCTGATCAACCATTCTGGGGGAAAGGATATCTGCATATTACACACATGCTTATTTATCACAGTTATGTCCCTTTTTAGACTTTTGAATTTGCTAATGTTAGCAATCCAGGAAGTTGCACTATTTTTTTTGTTACTTTTAGGAGATATTCACTTGACTGTTGTGCAACACCAGCCATCACCAGACTGCCTTTTACTTGCAATGAAGGTAAGGATTTTGAACCTTTTTGTATGTTAATGACATATTTTTGTTGTCACTATAATTTGTGTGTGTTTGTTAATCCTGAGAATCCATTATGTTCAACAAAAAACAAATCTGGTACAACTAAAAAGAAAATAAGATAATTCCAGGCTAACATACATAGGCATCCAGTTGAGTCAGTGCTTTGGTAAAACTATTTGTATCCAACAAAAAATTTCTCTTTCATTGAGGATAATGTTTAGGTATTTATTGAACAAATTCCATTGAATTGGTATGTTGAGGGACGTTTAATTTTTAGCTCAACTTGATGTCTAGATGGGAGTTTTCGAAATTTTCCCAAATGCGTTGAAAAACGTGTCTGTCAGCGGCCATCTTAGATTTGCTCAAACATTTCAACAATTCCATTGGCACACCCTACAGGCCGCATCTCATTCCCGATCAGTTTCAAATTTCAGTTGTAGCTTTCGTGTGATGTCTAGATGGGGGCCAGCAAATTTTTCTGAGTTTTGTTGAAAAGCATTGCCACCAGCAGCCTTCTTGGATTTGGCACATAAAATGTCAACAATTCCATTGGAACACCTTACAGACAGTATTTCACCCCCAATCATTTCCAATTTCATATGTGGCTTTGGGAAAATGTGTAGATGGGAGCTATTGAATTGTTTTGAATTTCGTTGAAAAACATGGCCACTAGCAGCTATCATAGATTTGGCACATAAATTGTCAATTCCATTAGCACATAACGTTCAGGCCTCATTTCTCACCTGATCTTTTCCAAATTTCATATGGAGCCTTGGCGTCATATCTAGATGGGAGCTATCAAATTGTTCAGAATTTTGTTGAAAAACCTGGCTGCCAGCATCTATCTTGGATTTGGCATATAAATTGTCATTTCCATTAGCACACCCTACAGGCTACATATCTCACCCAATTTTTATGTGTACCCATACTATGTATGGTACACATAATGCTGGCATCTGGGGTGACCATCCGTCGTTCGTCCATCCTTTGTCCGTCTGTCTGTCCGTCAGTCTGCCTGTCCATCTGTCCGTCCGTCTGTCCATCCGGCGTCCGTATCCATTTCTTTGGCATTCGATAACTTGAAAAATATTGCTTGGATTGTCAAGTTGCTCTATATTTGTGTTCAGGTTACTGATGTGCCGAGCTGTATAGTTTTTGGTGTAAATCGGATAATTTGATCCTGAGATATTAACCCTTTATCCATCAAATTGAAAATTCCTCCAATCCCTTTGGCATTCGTTAACTTGAAAAATATTGCTTGGATTGTCTAGTTACTTTATATTTGTGTTCAGGTTACTGATTTGCCGAGCTGTGTAGTTTTTGGTGTAAATCTGATGATTTGATCCCGAGATATTAACCCTTTATCCTTCAAATTGAAAATTCCTCCAATCCCTTTGGCATTCGATAACTTGAAAAATATTGCTTGGATTGTCAAGTTACTTTATATTTGTGTTCAGGTTACTGATGTGCCAAGCTGTATAGTTTTTGGTGTAAATCGGATAATTTGATCCCAAGATATTAACCCTTTATCCTTCAAATTGAAAATTCCTCCAATCCCTTTGGCATTCGATAACTTGAAAAATATTGCTTGGATTGTCAAGTTACTTTATATTTGTGTTGAGGTTACTGATGTACTGAGCTGTATAGTTTTTGGTGTAAATCTGTTATTTTGATCCTGAGATATTAACCCTTTCTCCTTCAAATTGAAAATTTCTCCAATCCCTTTGGCATTCGATAACTTGAAAAATATTGCTTGGATTGTCAAGTTACTTTATATTTGTGTTCAGGTTACTGATGTGCCGAGCTGTATAGTTTTTGGTGTAAATCTGATAAATTAATCCTGAGATATTAACCCTTTATCCTTCAAATTGAAAATTCCTCCAATCCCTTTGGCATTCGATAACTTGAAAAATATTGCTTGGATTGTCAAGTTACTTTATATTTGTGTTTAGGTTACCGATGTGCCGAGCTGTATAGTTTTTGGTGTAATAAATCGGATAATTTGATCCTGAGATATTAACCCTTTATTCTTCAAATTGAAATTCCTCCAATCCCTTTGGCATTCAATAACTTGAAAAATATTGCTTGGATTGTCTAGTTACTGTATATTTGTGTTCAGGTTACTGATGTGCTGAGCTGTATAGTTTTTGGTGTAAATCTGATGATTTGATCCCGAGATATTAACCCTTTATCCTTCAAATTGAAAATTCCTCCAATCCCTTTGGCATTCGATAACTTGAAAAATATTGCTTGGATTGTCAAGTTACTTTATATTTGTGTTCAGGTTACTGATGTGCCGAGCTGTATAGTTTTTGGTGTAAATCGGATAATTTGATCCTGAGATATTAACCCTTTATCCTTCAAATTGAAAATTCCTCCAATCCCTTTGGCATTCGATAACTTGAAAAATATTGCTTGGATTGTCTAGTTACTTTATATTTGTGTTCAGGTTACTGATTTGCCGAGCTGTATAGTTTTTGGTGTAAATCTGATGATTTGATCCCGAGATATTAACCCTTTATCCTTCAAATTGAAAATTCCTCCAATCCCTTTGGCATTCAATAACTTGAAAAATATTGCTTGGATTGTCAAGTTACTTTATATTTGTGTTAAGGTTACTGATGTACTGAGCTGTATAGTTTTTGGTGTTAATCTGTTATTTTGATCCTGAGCTATTAACCCTTTATCCTTCAAATTGAAAATTTCTCCAATCCCTTTGGCATTCGATAACTTGAAAAATATTGTTGGATTGTCAAGTTACTTCATATTTGTGTTTAGGTTACCGATGTGCCGAGCTGTATAGTTTTTGGTGTAAATCGGATAATTTGATCCTGAGATATTAACCCTTTATCCTTCAAATTGAAAATTCCTCCAATCCCTTTGGCATTCAATAACTTGAAAAATATTGCTTGGATTCTCTAGTTACTTTATATTTGTGTTCAGGTTACTAATGTGCTGAGCTGTATGGTTTTTGGTGTAAATCTGATGATTTGATCCCGAGATATTAACCCTTTATCCTTCAAATTGAAAATTCCTCCAATCCCTTTGTCATGGGATAACTCAAAAAAGATCAATCCGATTGTCATGTTTCTTTATATATTTATTCAGGTTACTGATGTGCTGTGCTGTATAGTTTTTTATGGAAATCTGATAATTTGATCCAGAGATATTAACCCTTTATCCATCAAATTAGACACTCCTCCAATCCATTTCTATATATACCCATACCTTGTATGGTGTACATAACGTCAGCATCCGTGGTGGCCCTCCGTCATACAGCTTTCTACTAGTTGCGCGTATGGGTACACATCTGACGATTTCATCGGCCTATTTTTTCAAATTCCATATGTAGCTTTGGTATGATATCTACATCGGAGATATAAAATTTTTCTGAATTTCGCTCAAAAACATGGTAGCCATCGGCCGCCTTCGATTTGGCATATAAATTGTCAGCAATTCCATTAGAACACCCTACAGGTCGCATACCTCACCTGATCTTTTTCAAATTTCATATGTAGCTTTTGAGTGGTGCCTTCTCTGTAGAAACTTGATTAAATGACTTGGTATTGCTGGTTTAAAGTGTAGTGCTTGCTTAGTGTGGTAAATGAGGCCAGCATAGGAAAAAACGATTGGCTGAAATTTTTCTTCATATTTGTGTTGCAGACATGCTACAACCAAAGATTCTGTAAGTGAACCCCCATGAACGTGAAGCAGTTCTTGTTTATTGTGGTAAATTAGGACTCTGTCACCAATACCTGGGGTGGAAGTCTTCTAAAATGGGCCAACATGAGTATAAACAATTGACAGGACTTAACTTTATATCCATGTTGTGTTCAAGATTAACCATTGTTGAGAAATATGTGACCTTAAACATCAATAAATAAATAAATTGGAGAGTGTTTTTTTTCATGTGTTTCTGCAGGGCCTTGAAAATCTTGAACATCCTTGAATATAAAAGTAAACTTTTCAAGGCCTTGAAAGTCTTCTGATCACTGAAAGGATCAATTTTTTAAAGTAAAATTTTCAAGGCCTTGAAAGTCTTCTAATCACTGAAAGGACCTGTAAAACCTTTGAAATTGATCTTTGGAGTTCCAGGATAACGGTAAGAATTCATCACCCATGCCTCTTTCATTTTAAATATTAGCCGAAGTCTCTCATGGTGAGCTGTGGCGTCGAATAAATGCAGGAACTGTTATCTTAAGTGTCAGAGTGAAAGGAAGAATTTTGTATGGGCTATCGTACAACTCTTTCAGTGGATGCTTACCACAGTTTAGTAAAATTTGCTTGGCAATTTATTTTTCTCAAGTCCTGAAAAATTTTGAATCTTAAAAGGCCTTGATAAAGTAACAGAAAAAGCCTTGAAAGTACTAAAATACACTCTTTAAACAAATGCCTGAAGCCAGGATCAGTTGATATGAATTTGTTTTTCAACAATTTTTTTGATATATTCAATAAATTGTGAAAAAACAGTCATATTTATTATTTTTTGCATCTAACTGATCATGAAGTACCTTCACCACTTATGAGGTTATTATTCCTTTAAACTTGGTACTATCACTTTTGAGTAGGAGGCCAAATGTCTGCTTCTTGCACTCAACATGATGATTGTTAGCTCACCTGACTGAAAGTCAGGGTGAGCTTTTCTGATGACTTTTTGTCCATCGTCTGTCGTACGTCGTGAAGGTGGTGTTTGGGTCATTTTCTCCCGAACCATTGGCTGCAGTTCAATGAAAATTCACATGAGTAGCGGTTATATAGGGTCATTTGGGTTTTTCTTCAAATTGGGTTTCTGTTCATATTGAGGAGGGGGTGGGGCCAAAATGCACAAAATTTAAAAAAAAATTTCTCTCATGAACAGCCGTAGCAGAGACTTGATATTTGGTATGGTATGCAGCTTCCATTTGAGGTGTAGACTCAAGTTTGTTCAAGAGAAGTTTGACGGGCAATATTTGCCTTTGTTCTGGGAGGGGCAAAAATTTTTGCCCCGCCCAGAATTTCTGTTTTCTGAACCGATAGGCCAGTTTGAACCAAATTTAATATGAGGTATTATTGGGTTATAAGTACTTGATTTATGCCCCAAATTTTTTTCCTGTAGCCGTGTGGGAACCTCAGGAGCCATTTTGTACCAAAATTAGTGCAATCAGTTTTTTGTACAGAACTTCTGTATGAAAGTTCTGATTTGAATAATTTTTTGTGTGAATGTTTTGTACCATGGGATACATCACATATAATACAGGTTTTTTTCTCGTGCAGAAATTATGCAAATTAGATGAACTTTGATTTTTTCAGTGCGACTTACACACAGTAAGTACACATGTCAATACGGCTCGGGCTAGAGTCTGTATTTATGAACTGATCTTCACGAAATGTCTTGGGTACCTTTGTTATCATCTTGGGACGAGAACGAGTGTTTCTGGGTGCGGTCTAAAATTCAAGATGGCTGCCAGTGGACATTTTGTACCGAAATTCGGTCTAATCAGTTTTTTGTTCACAACTTCTCTTCGGCTCAGACTAGAGGCCATATTTATGAATCAGTCTTTACGAAACTTCTTGGGTATCTTTGTTATCACCGTGGGATGAGAGCGAGTGTTTTGGGGTGTGGTCCAAAATTCAAGATGGCCACCAGCAGCCATTTTGTACCAAAATTAGTGCAATCAGTCTTTTGTAGAGAACTTCTGTATGAAAGTTCTGATTTGAATAAATTTTTGTATGAATGTTTAGTAACATGGAATACATCACATATTATAAGGGTTTTTATACGCCCGTTTGAAAAACGGGACGTATTATAGTATGGCGTTGTCCGTCCGTCTGTCCGTCTGTCTGTCCGTCCGTTTGGTTTCCGAACAATAACTTTAGTATTTGTTTTCCGATCGGCTCCAAATGTGGTATGTGGTTTAATCACAACAAAATACAGGTCAAGTTCGAATATGGGGTCGGTCTGAACATTTTTCGCCTGAATTATGGCCCCAGTTGGACTTAGAATTCGTCAAATATTTGGTTTCCGGATGATAACTTTAGTATTTGTTTTCCGATCGGCTCCAAATGTGGTATGTGGTTTAATCACAACAAAATACAGGTCGAGTTCCAATATGGGGTCGGTCCGAACATTTTTCGCCTGAATTATGGCCCCAGTTGGACTTAGAATTCGTCAAATATTTGGTTTCCGGATGATAACTTTAGTATTTGTTTTCCGATCGGCTCCAAACTTGGTACGTGGTTTAATCACAACAAAATACAGGTCAAGTTCGAATATGGGGTCGGTCTGAACAATTTTTGCCTGAATTATGGCCCCTGTTGGACTTAGAATTCTTCGTCAAATATTTGGTTCTCAGATGATAACTTTAGTATTTGTTTTTCGATTGGCTTCAAACTTGTTAGTCTTTTTCTCAAATGACTGAAAAATTTAGTCATTTCACAAAATCATTGATTTCAAAGTCTGACCGTAACATATATATATATGCCAGTATAAATTTCTCGCACTCTAAAAATATTGCAAATGTGTTAAAATGGTACAATTTGAACAGTTCACGGGCGTATGATGCAATGCCCAGCGGTGCTCTTGTTTTTTTTCATGCAGAAATTATGCAAATTAGATGAACTTTGATTTATTCAGTTCTACTTACACAATGTAAGCACACATGTCAATACGGCTCAGGGTAGAGGCTGTATTTATGAACCGATCTTCACAAAACTTCTTGGGTACTTTTGTTATCACCTTGGGACAAGAATGAGTGTTTCTGGGTGCGGTCCAAAATTCAAGATGGCTGCCAGTGGCCATTTTGTACCGAAATTAGGTCCAATCAGTTTTTTGTCACAAGTTCTTTACAGCTCATATTTATGAACTGATCTTCACAATACTTCTTGGGTACCTTTGTTTTCACATTGGGACAGGAACGAGTGTGTTTTGGGGTGCCTTTGTTATCACTGTGCTATGAGAACAAATATTTTGGGGTTCAGTCAGACCCACTCTGGGACTCAAAGATTTTTTTAGCTCACCTGAGCGAAGCTCAGCGGGAGCTTTACTGATCGTGATCCGTCCGTCGTCCATCCGGCGTTAACTTTACATTATCGACTTCTCCTCCTAAATCATTAGCCCAATTTTATTCAAATGTTGGCTAAATATTTATTACCTAATGCCAATTCAGATTTGTTCAAATGAAGTTGCCCCCCCCCCCCTCCTGGGTGGGGCCACGCCCCCAAGGGGCACCAAAATCTTTGAAAATCTTCTTCTCAAGAACCAGCAGTAGCAGACACTTGATATATGGTATGCAGCTTCCTTTTGAGGTGTAGACTCAGATTTGTTCAAGAGAAGTTCGAGGGATAATATTTGGCGTTGTTATGGGAGGGGCAAAAATTTTGGCCCTGCCCTAAATTTCTATTTTCTGAACCGAGAAGCCGATTTGAACCAAATTTAATGTGAGGACTTATTGGGTCATAAGTACTTGATTTATGCCAAAAAAAATTTTCCCGCAGCCCCGTGGGAACCTTAGGAGCTGAAAATAGAAAAAATTTAAAACGCTTATATCTGCAAAACTGCACGGCACTGAGAATTTTTATTTGGTGTGAAGCTTCCTTAGGACCAACAGAAAGGATTGGTAAAAAAAAATTGCCATCGGTTTTATCATAGGTTACAGTTTCGGGACTTTTGAAAAAGTGCTGAGTCAGCACTTTTTAACACTGTAGGCAATGGGAAAAACATTTAAGTATCTTCTTTTTTAGATTCACCAGTCAGAATCCTTTCATATTTGGTATACAACATCAATAGGGTGGTCAGATTTAAGTTTGTTCAAATCGAGCCCCTGGGTTAATATTTAGGCTCCCTATGGGAGCCCGAATTTCAACTTAGTGCAATATGAGGTCTATTATTTAAAAATCTTCTTCAGATCCGCCAAGCAGAATTCTTTCATATTTGGTATACAACATCAATAGGGGGGTCAGATTCAAGTTTGTTCAAATCAAGGCCCTGGGTTCATATTTGGTCTCCCTATGGGAGCCTGAATATTAACATAGTGCAATATGAGGATTATTCTTTAAAAATCTTCTTCAAATTCAACAGGCAGAATTCTTTCATATTTGGTATACAACATCTCTAGGGGGGTCAGATTCAAGTTTGTTCAAATTGAGTCCTTGGGTTCATATTTGGGCTCCCTATGGGAGCCTGAATTTTAACTTAGTGCAATATGAGGTCTATTATTTAAAAATCTTCTTCTTCAGATCCACCAGGCAGAATTCTTCCATATTTGGTATGCAACATCAATAGGGAGGTCAGATTCAAGTTTGTTCCAATCGAGTCCTTGTTTAATATTATAACTTAGTGCAATATGTGGAATTTTCTTTAAAAATCTTCTTCTTCAGATCCACCAGTCAGAATCCTTTCATATTTGGTATACAAATACATCTCTAGGGGGATCAGATTCTTGTTTGTTCACATCCAGTCCCTGGGTTAATATTTGGGCTCCCTATCTGAGCCCGAATTTTAACTTATTGCAATATGTAGAATTTTCTTTAAAAATCTTCTTTTCCAGTTCCACCAGTCAGAATCTTTTCGTATTTGGTATATAATATCTCTAGGGGGATCAGATTCAAGTTTGTTCAAATCGAGTCCCTAGGTTAATATTTGGCCTCCCTATGGGAGCCCGAATTTTAACTTAGTGCAATGTGTGGAATTTTCTTTAAAAATCTTCATCTTCAGATCCACCAGTCAGAGAATCTTTTCATATTTTGTATATAACATCTCTAGGGGGGTCAGATTCAAATTTGTTCAAATCAAGTCCCTGGATCAATATTTGGGCTTCCTATGGGAGTCTGAATTTTAACTTAGTGCAATATGTGGAATATGCTTTAAAAATCTTCTTCTTCAGACCCACCAGTCAGAATCATTTCATATTTGGTTTACAACATCTCTAGGGAGGTCAGATTGAAGTTTGTTTAATTCGAGTCCCTGGGTTCGTGTTTGAGCTCCCTGTGGGAGCCCGAATTTCAACTCAGTTCAATATGAGGTCTATTCTTTAAAAATCTTCTTCTTCACATCCACCAGTCAGAATTCTTCCATATTTGGTATACAACTTATCTAGGGGTACCATATTCAAGTTTGTTCAAATCGAGTTTCTGGGTTTATATTTGGGCTCCCTGTGGGAGCCTGAATTTTAACTTAGTGCAATATGAGGATTATTCTTTACAAATCTTCTTCTTCAGATCCCCCAACCAGAATCATTTCATATTCAGTATATAACATCTTTAGGGAGCTCAGATTCAAGTTTGTTGAAATCGAGTCCCTGGGTTCATATTTAGGCTCCCTATGGGAGCCCAAATTTTAACTTGGTGCAGTATGAGGATTATTCTTTAAAGATCTTCCTCTTCAGATCCCCCAGTCAGATCATTTTATATTTGGCATACAACATCTCTAGGGAGGTCAGATTCAAGTTTGTTCAAATCGAATCCCTGGGTTAATATTTGGCCTCCCTATGGGAGCCCAAATTTTAACTTAGTGCAATATGTGGAATTTTCTTTGAAAATCTTCTTCTTCAGATCCACCAGTCAGAATCTTTTCATATTTTGTATATAACATCTCTCTGGGGGGTCAGATTCAAATTTGTTCAAATCGAATCCCTGGGTCAATATTTGGGCTCCCTATGGGAGCCCGAATTTTAACTTAGTGCAATATGTGGAATATGCTTTAAAAATCTTCTTCTTCAGATCCGCCAGTCAGAATCATTTCATATTTGGTTTACAACATCTCTAGGGAGGTCAGATTCAAGTTTGTTCAAATCGAGTCCCTGGGTTCATAATTGAGCTCCCTGTGGGAGCCTGAATTTCAACTTAGTGCAATATCAGGTCTATTCCATAAAAATCTTATTCTTCAGATCCACCAGTTAGAATTCTTCCATATTTGGTATACAACTTATCTAGGGCACCAGATTCAAGTTTGTTCAAATTGAATTCGTGGGTTCATATTTGGGCTTCCTATGGGTGCCCGAATTTTAACTTAGTGCAATATGAGGACTGTTCTTTAAAAATCTTCTCCTTCAGATTCACCAGTCAGAATGATTCAGGTTTGGTATACAACATCTCTGGGGGTGGGGGGGGGGGGGGGGGGGGGGTGTCAGGGGTCAGATTCATTTGTTCAAATCGAGTCCCTTGTTTCATCAGTTATGGCTTTCAAACTGCAGTGGCGTAACAACGCTTGGAAATTTGGAAATGCTTATCTATAATAGCTGGGAGAATTGGATCTAGTTGGCAAGACCTATGCTATTATAATGATTATCTGACATGGACACCTAAATTTAATTTCATGTTGTCATTCCTCTGTGGTGTTGATGAACCATAACGAGCTGAATGTGATCCAAAATACTTCTTTGAACCACTTTGTCAGGTGAGCGCTTTAAGGCCACGTGGGGCCTCTTGTTCTAGTTTAGCATCTGACTGTCACCCACCTTTACAATACTTTTCCTATACATTTGTAACAGGCAATGGTCAGTATTTATGTACAGACCGTTACAATACTTTATATGTACCTTTGTTATCAGGTCATTACCTAGATGTTTGTCATTGCTGTGTCACATACTATACATGTACATGTCTTTGTCTTGACAAGTTGAGCTACAGTGTCATTGACACTTTCATTTGGCTTTGATATTGATTGCTATTATTTATGTATCTTTATCATATATTTATTGTGGAGTTTGTGGGAGTACGATCGACTTAATTTTTTGATTAATCATGAAAGCTTGCTACTCTAAATGTTTGGCTAGGAAGTCTTTCCTCAGATTTACATGCTTGTTGCCTTGCCTGTAGTCGATATACTTCTGCAGATTCTTGTGATATGTGTGTGAATTGGGATGACAATCGTTGGAAATGGGTGTCACGGTACGTTGTTGGCGGTGAGATGCCTATGCCAGTGCTCTCACCTCAAGATAATTGAAGTTTTTCAGTTTCTTTTTCAGAGGAACAAGAACATGGTGATGGTATTGTGACACCCACCAAAGGTGTGCTACCGTCGTCATGCTCTGATGAGCAAACACAGCTAGCTGCTAAGGTGCTCATGAATATAGGGCAAGGGATAAGGCCTCTAGTTAGTGTTCCTAATCCCTTGCAGGTAGCTTGCTCGACTGGTGAAGCGGTTTCTCCATCCGTGGGAGGCGTAACACCGGGTAAGTCCATTGCAGTCGAAGGAAGACAAGTGTGTAGAACGATCACCTTAAAAACAAAAGCTCACCCAGTGACTACGTAAATAAGGAGGAAGTCAGCAAGTTTCTTGTCGAGAGGCTTGGAGAGTTCTGAAAAGGCTGCGAGCGGGAGAGGTCCCTCTCTAACCCAGCAATATCTGGGGACAGATGTTATGAGAAACTTGCAATCGTCGGAGCATACGTCCACACCTGCCACTCAGGACACTCTGTCTAAACTGTAGCTAGCCTCGGCTACAGTCACAGCTTCCTCCGCTATGATTAATAAGCACACACGACCGCATTCTAGCTACCCGACTTCGGATATCCAGCCGGAGGTCATCAATACAGTGACTCGGGAAAAGGGAGCAAGTTGGCGGAAGGTTATGGTACAACAGGCATTCAGGGAGTACCTGTGATTCGCCGTGCAAGGAAGGGTTTATCAGTTCAGAGCAGTGTGCTTTGGTCTGAACCTGGCTTCTTGGATTTTCACCCGAAGAATGAACTCGGTAATCTCATACTTCCGAGCTCATTCATCGGCGGTAACATTGGCTTACTTGGATGGCATTCTTCAGAGATACGGCAACAGAATTATTCTTCAGAACGATGTTCTGAGTCTGCTACAATTGCTCCAACGTCTTGGTTTCATAGTAAACAAGAAAAAGTCGGACCTAGCTCCGTCCAAGTCGTTCACTCACTTGGTGATGAGCTTCGAGACTCACAATAATCCAGTTCTTATACCATTACCCAAAGCGAAATTAGTCAGTTGTTATGCTCGCTTTTGTCTAAACTCAGACGCAATGACAGCGAGGGGGTTCATGCCATTGATGGGGCTGTACAGAGCGGCTGCAGATCTTATTCTGATGGGCCGCCTTTGCACGCGACCCCTCCAGATATTCTTTACTCCAAACTGGAGTGTGAAGATGCATTCGCTTGAAACTAGTTTTGTTTTAATGTACCTTGTAAAACAAAAGGTTCAGATTTGGGTAGATCTTCAGCGGTTAACTCAAGGAGTTCTGCTTCAACTGCCGGATCCAGCTTTCACAATCATGGCGGATACAAGTCAGACTGGCTGGAGCGAGATCTTAAGTCCTGCAGAATTGAAGTGCCGGGATCTTTGGGACTCTTGGTTCCTAGAGAAGCACATAAACATCAAAGAGATGATGTCAATATGGCTAGCACTACAGCATTGGATTAGCGAATGCCCACGTTCCAATTCTGTCGGACAATTCAACAGTAGTTGCTTACTGCAGGAACCAAGGCGGCACTCACTCGATTCCATTATGTGAATTAACAGAGACGATTCTCCAATTGGTTCTGAATCATCACATTCATCTCTTTGTCCCGTCATATACTGAATGTATTAGCAGACTCGCTCTGTCGGAAAGGTCGCCTGTTACCAACAGAGTGGACTCTCAACAAGTGAATATTCAGGCAGATTTGCTATCAGTGGGATGATAGGAGATGCATATCCTCCAGCTCCGTTGATTCATCAGATTCTGTTAAAGATTAAACAGTCTCACTGCAAAATCCTGCTAGTAGCACCTTTGTTGTCACAGAAACCTTGGCTCAATCTTCTCAGGTGCCTGTTATGGGACCTTCCCCGGAAGCTTCCTCCATGAGACGATCAGGGTAAGTCACGTGCACTGCATCACAACCCAGAAGCTCTCAACCTTCACATATTTCCGTTGTGCAGTCCTTGCATGGAAAAAATTTCACAGGCCGAGCAGTGGATGCAATTTCTAACTGTAGGAGGGCCTCTTCTTCGTTGAATTATGCAGCGAAGTGGAGAGTTTTCTTCCGTTGGTGTAGGGATTAGTCGATAGACATATACGATCCGTCCATACCAAATATTTCCGATTTCCTGGTCTACTTGTTCGACAATCTCAAAATGTAGCCCGTCACTATTAAGGGCTATAGGTCTATGTTATCAGATATTTACGCTCATCATGATGACTTGGCCATTGGATTAAATACTTCGTTATCGAAGCTAGTTAGAAATTTCTGTATCAAAAGACCTAGGACCTTCAGATTAATTCCTAAGTGGAATTTGGCTTGGGTTCTGTTGAAGTTCAAAGCAGCTCCTTATGAGCCGTTAGACATCATAGAATTCAAATTCTTGATGTACAAAACTGCATTTCTCTTGGCCTTTGCATCTGCTAGAAGAGTCAGCGAACTTCATGCATTATCTGTTGATGAATCTCATTACTGTAGTGTGGGTAATACCATTACCCTCACTAGGAAGTGGGATTTTTGGCTAAGAATCAGATTTCGGATAAGCGGTCGGAGCCAATTGTCATTAAAGCCTTACCGTCCTCGGATAACCGTAGACCTTTGATGTGTCCAGTCAGAGCTATGCACATTTATAAACGTTGATCAGATTTCATTAGAAAAGGAAGAAAATGTTTCTTTCTTTGATTCCTAACAGAAAAGATATGTCGCTAGATGGATTCAGTTGGCAATACGCATTGCCTTCTACCTTCGGATCAACGTTCAGTCAATAAGATCTCAGTGCACGAGGTTAGAGCACTGTCCACTTCTTGTGCTTATTCTAACAGTATAGCCATTACTGATCTCATGAAGGCTATTTACTGGACACAGAGCTCTTCATTTAATGGGGGGTGGGGGGGGAGGAGGGGGGACGGACGGTTTTTCCCTTATGATTATCTGGCTTTATAGTGAAAAGCAAGGGAATACTTCCTCCAGTGACAGTAGTCCTGCATCAGTGCTGGGGTGGTTTTAATGTGTAGCTTGGTGTGAAGCAATAACTATGTCTCATTTATGTACTGTTTTAAAGTGTAGCTCACTGTGAAGCATTTGTATATGTTACGTGTCAAACGAGCATTAATATACAATCCTTGGACACTTTTAAATGAGTATAAAGAGTCTCATTCTCTGGACTGTCTTTATTGGTTTTCCTTCACCGAATTAGCGTAACAGGTTATGCTGGCATTAAATGGAGAATTATATATTATGTAATAATACTCAATTACTTTGTTGGTGTTATGCCTTTCTCTTTTCTCACAAAAGAGAAAGACATATATAATTCCTATCTTCTCCTATTCTCCTGTGGGAGATATTCTTTACTGAAGTAATTGAGAGATTGGATTTTCCTTTAAGTCCTAGGCCCTCCAGCCTTTTTACAATTCAGCTAGTCTGGGCCATTAGTTGTCATATAAAAATGTCAATTTTTGTAATTTGTATATTTTTTATACTTAACAATGGCCCAGACGGGTATGGCCCTCCCATGAGTGGGCACACACCTCCCCGCTGTTTATAACTCTTTAACAGGCAGCTGTAGATGATCGTTGGCGCCAATTTCGGTACCTTCCTGGATACTGCGTTTGCGGAGATCTCAAAAGTATGGAGGACCATCTAGGACTGTTTTTTGTCAGTTTTGAATGCAAATTTTGGGTATTGGGGTGCAAAATTTGTGTTTGGCCCTGGATTAATTTGAGTTAGCACCGGCTAGTCTGGGCCATTGGTAAGTATAAAAAATATACAAATTACTTTAAATTTATCAGTTTTAGCTCGACTGTTTACAGTGGCAGTGGTGTCGTGGTAACCGGTTCTCGTCAGATCACCGAAGTTAAGCAACATCAAATCCGGTTAATCCTAGGATGGGTGACCGCCTGAGCGATCGATTCAGACTCCAACTTTGTATCCAAGTGCAAGGCACTTAACCTCGATTGTCCACATAGGGGCACGATGACGCTGTGTACTAAGGCATAATGCACGTCGATGGCACGCATGTCTTCAACCAATCTAACCCTACCTGTGATGAGGTGCTGAGTCACGATGTTGGGGAGCTGGCAGCTGCTTGTCTTTGCTCGGTGGTTCTCTCCGGGTACTCCGGCTTCCTCCACCCATAAAACTGTTATGGTCATGATAAGCCATTGTGCATAAGTATGTGACCTTGAACACCAGTAAATATATATAACATTTATAGTTTTGTTTAGTTTTTTACTGAAGGTTTAAGTGTTTTTTTTTTTTTTTTTCCTGTTTAGTCATGACTTTCTTCTGTCCGTCTGTTAACATTTGGAGATTTGGTTAAAGTTTGTGGTTAAAGTTTTTTAATCAGCTTTAAAGTTTTATGTTTTTTTTCTTTTAAATTAGTCTTACTATTGATTGTATCATTCTCCTTATGTTTTTTTTATGTTTCATCTTATTTTGAGAAATATTTAACCCTTTTTAGCTCACCTGAGCACAGCTCAAGGGGAGCTGTACTAATCACTTTCCGTCCGTTGTCCCTCTTGCGTTAACTTTACATTATCGACTTCTTCTCACGAACTGCTGGTCCAAATTCAACAAAATTTGCTGTGCATGTTCCCTATCATATGTCAATTCAAGTTTGTTCAAATCAAGTTGACCCGCCCCTTGGTAGGGCCATGCCCAAAAAGTGATCCTTAATCTTAAAAAATCTTCTTCTCATGAACCAGCAGTAGCAGAGACTTGATATTAGGTGTGCAGCTTCCTTTTGAGGTTTAGACTCAGATTTGTTCAAGAGAAGTTCTAGGGGCTATATTTGCCATCGTTATGGGAGGGGCAAGAATTTTTGCCTCGCCCAAAATTTCTATTTTCCAAACCGAGAGGCTGATTTGAACCAAATTTGACATGAGGTTTTATTGGGACATAAGTAGTTAATTTATGCAAAAAAAATTTCCCCGTCGCCCCATGGGAACTAAGAATAGAAAAGAATTAAAACGCCCATATCTCCAAAACTATACAGCACTGAGAATTCTTATTTGGTGTGAAGCTTCCTTAGGACCAACAGAATGGAATGGTAAAAAAAAATTGCTTTCAGTTGTATCATGGGGGTACTTTTTGGGGAATTTGATAAAGTGCCGACTCAGCATTTTTTAACACTGTGGGTAATTGGAAAAACATGTAAGACTATTTTTCTCCCAAACCACTGCTCCAAAAGCTTTCATATTTCACATATAACATCTTTGGAAGATTGTTTCACATGTTTATTGAAATCAATTCCCTGAGCCCATATTTGGGCTCTCTATAGGAGCCCAAATGTTTAAATTAGTGCGCTATGAGGAATATTCTTTAAAAATCTTCTTCAGATCTACTAATAAGAATTTTTTAATATTTGGTATGCACCATCCTTTGGGGGGTGAGATTCAAGTTTGTTCAAGCCAAGTCCCTGGATTCATATTTGGGCTTACTGTGGGAGCCTGAAATATAACTTAGTTCAAAATGAGGAATTTTCTTAAAAAATCTTCAGATCCAGTAGTCAGAATGTTTTGATATTTGGTATGCAGCATCCTTAGGGGGGTGTGATTCAAGTTTGTTCAAGCCAAGTCCCTGGGTTCATATTTGGGCTCACTGTAGGAGCTCGAATGATAACTTAGTTCAAAATGAGGAATATTTTTAAAAAATCTTCTTCTTCAGATCTACCAATAAGAATCTTTTGATATTCGGTATGCAGCATCCTTAGGTGGGTGAGATTCAAGTTTGTTCAAACCAAGTCCCTGGGTTCATATTTAGGATGAAAATTTGGGGTCCCGTTCCAGTCTTAGAAATTTTGGACCAAAATACGGAATTTTTTTTTGTTTTTTTTTATGTATTTCAGTCAATTTTAAAACAAAAAATTTTTTTTTTTTTTTTTTACACTGAAAATTTGGGGGCCGGGTGGGACTTCGTTTTGGTTAATTTTAAGAAAAAAAAATATATTAGGCTGAAAATTCGAAAATTTCCGAACAAAAATTAAAAAAAATCTGTTTTTTATGTGTTTATCTCAATTTTGGGACGTAAAAGTGCAGGAACTGAAAATAGAAGGAAAATCATGTGTATTGTGTGGGCACAACTGCTTCATCTAGTTGGTATATGCTTTTCTTAGGAGGGGAGTATGCAGCTTATTCAAGTCAAGTCCCTGGTTTGATATTTAGACAACCATGTCAGGTGACCGCCCTCAGGCCCCCTGGGGCCTCTTGTTTGTATGGCAATTTAACTTACAACTTCCAGGTTAAAGGTTTTTGTTTTTTTTTTGGGGGGGGGGGGGGGGGGCGGGTAGGGGAGTGTTTTAAAATTACACATTTAATTTTTTCTGACAGTTTAGTGGAATGTCACTGTTTCTTATTTGGGACAACGTCTACTATCTACTGAACATCTCTACAGTGATTTTCATTAATATCGTCATGATTTAACCCCTTTTAAACATGTTTTCAGACTTAGTTTCTTTGTGTTTGAAATTAGGCTTTGCCACATACTTTCTTACTTTAATTCTTGCTTGGTCAATACAACTTAATGATTGCATTTACATCAGTGATTTCTTCATCAGTTTTAGGAAATATTTAACCCTTTTTTGCCAATCAATTTTACATATTATTCCCAGCTTAAAGTTTCGGATTAAAGTTCTGCTTTTCAAGGTGCTACCTTTCATTCTCCAAACAGTCTGTTGCAACGTCATTTTTTTTTCCATTTTGTGCAAGGTCTACTGAAGCTGTACACCATGGTTTCAAATAATATTGACATTATCTTAATCATTTTCACAACTCTTTTCGAACTTAGTTTCTCAAAATTTCAAATTAGGCTTCTACCACATACTTTGTTACTTTTTATCCCCTCCCACAAGGGAGGGATATAGCACAGAGCTCACTCCATCCATCTGTCTGTCAGTCCATCCGTCAGTCTATCCGCTTGTCCGCATTTTCTTTATGCCATAACTTAAAAATCTTCTTCTCAAGATTCAGCAGGCAGAATCTTTTGATATTGGGTATGCACTATGCTTAGGGGGTGAGATTCAAGTTTGTTCAAGCCATGTCCCTAGGTCCATATTTGGGCTCACTGTGGGAGCTTGAATTGTAACTTAGTTCAAAACGAGGAATTTTTAGCTCCCCGAAGGGAGCTAAACTTATCACTTGCCATCTGTCGTCATCGTGAACATTTTTCAAACGACTTCTCCTCTGAAACCGCTAGGTCGATTTGCTCGAAACTTGGTATGGATTTTCATTACCATATGTCAATTCAAGTTTGTTCAAATGATATAGACCTGCCCACTTGGGGCTCCATAGGGGGCATAACTCCGATAGCACCCTATGTATATAAGAGAAATTACTAAAAAATCTTCTTCTCCTGCACAAGTGGGCAGAATCATTTGATATTTGGTATACAGCATTATGGGGTGGATCTGATTCAAGTTTGTTCAAATCGGCCTCCTGGATTCATATTAGGGCTCACTTTAGAACCCGTATTTGAACTTAGTGCATTTCAGGCAAATTTCTTAAAAAATCTTCTTCTCCAGATCCAGCATGTAGAATCTTTTGATGTTTGGTATGCAACATTGTGGGGTGCATCTGATTCAAGTTTGTTCAAATCGGCCCCCTGGATTCATAATTGGGCTCACTAAAGAAGCCCAAATTCAAACTTAGTGCATTTCAGGCAAATTTCTTAAAAAATCTTCTCTTGATCCAGCAGGCAGAATCTTTTGATATTTGGTATGCAACATTGTGGCGTGCAACATTGTGGGGTGGATCTGATTCAAGTTTGTTCAAATCGGCCCCCTGTATTCACATTTGGGCTCAGTATAAAAGCCTGAATTCGAACTTTGTGCATTTCAGTCAAATTTCTTAAAAATCTTCTCCAGATCCAGCATGCAGAATCTTTTGATATTTGGTATGCAACATTGTGGGGTGGATCTGATTCAAATTTGTTCAAATCGGCCCCCTGGATTCATATTTGGGCTCACTATAGAAGCTCGAATTCGAACTTAGTGCATTTCAGGCAAATTTCTTTAAAAAATCTTCTTCTCCAGATCCAGCATGTAGAATCTTTTGATGTTTGGTATGCAACATTGTGGGGTGCATCTGATTCACGTTTGTTCAAATCGTCCTCCCTGGGTTTATATTTGGGGTCAGTATAGGAGCCCACATTTCAACTTAGTGCATTTGAGGCAAATTTCTTAAAAAATCTTCTCTAGATCCAGCAGGCAGAATCTTTTGATATTTGGTATGCAACATTGTGGCGTGCAACATTGTGGGGTGGATCTGATTCAAGTTTGTTCAAATCGGCCCCCTGTATTCACATTTGGGCTCAGTATAAAAGCCTGAATTCGAACTTTGTGCATTTCAGTCAAATTTCTTAAAAATCTTCTCCAGATCCAGCATGCAGAATCTTTTGTATTTGGTATGCAACATTGTGGGGTGGATCTGATTCAAATTTGTTCAAATCGGCCCCCTGGATTCATATTTGGGCTCACTATAGAAGCTCGAATTCGAACTTAGTGCATTTCAGGCAAATTTCTTTAAAAAATCTACTTCTCCAGATCCAGCAAGCAGAATCATTTGATATTTGGTATGCAACATTGTGGGGTGGATCTGATTCACGTTTGTTCAAATCGTCCTCCCTGGGTTTATATTTGGGGTCAGTATAGGAGCCCACATTTCAACTTAGTGCATTTGAGGCAAATTTCTTTAAAAATCTTCTTATCAAGATCCAGTGGGCAGAATCTTTTGATATTGGGTATGCAGCATGCTTAGGGGGGTGAGATTCAAGTTTGTTCAAGCCAAGTCCCTGGGTTCATATTTGGGCTCACTGTGGTAGCCCGAATTATAACTTAGTTCAAAATGAGGAATTTTCTTTAAAAATCTTCTTCAGATCCAGCAGTCGGAATGTTTTGATATTTGGTATGCAGCATCCTTAGGGGGGTGAGATTCAAGTTTGTTCAAGCCATGTCCCTAGGTCCATACTTGGGCTCACTGTGGGAGCCCGAATGATAACTTAGTTCAAAATGAGGAATTTTCTTTAAAAATCTTCTTCTCTTCAAATCCAGCAGTTGGAATGTTTTGATATTTGGTATGCAGCATCCTTTGGGGGGTGAGATTCCAGTTTGTTCAAGCCATGTCCCTAGGTCCATATTTGGGCTCACTGTGGGAGCTTGAATTGTAACTTAGTTCACTTAAAAAATCTTCTTCTTCAGATCCAGCAGTCAGAATGTTTTGATATATGGCGTGTAGCATCCTTAGGGGGGTGAGATTCAAGTATGTTAAAGCCAGGTCCCTGGGTTCATATTTGGGCTCCCTGTGGGAGTCCAAATTATAACTTAGTCAATGTGAGGAATTTTTCTTTAAAAATCTTCTTCAGATTCAGTGTCGGAATGTTTTGATATTTGGCATGCAGCATCCTTGGGGGTGAGATTCAAGTTTGTTCAAGCCAAGTCCCTGGGTTCATATTTGGGCTCACTGTGGGAACCCGAATGATAAATTAGTTCAAAATGAGGAATTTTCTTTAAAAATCTTCTTCTTAAATTCATCAGATGAATGCTTTTGATAGTTGGTATGTAGCATCCTTAGGGGGGTAAGATTCAAGTTTGTTCAAGCCATGTCCCTAGTTCCATAAAATTTGTCTCTCATGACTTCATTTCTTTGTAGTGTTGATGAACCATGTCAAAGTGAATGTGACCCCAAATACTTCTTTGAATCACTTTGGCCGGTGTGCGATTAAGGCTCCTTGGGGCATCTTGTTTTTTTCTTCTTCTATCCTCCAATACTATTTACAGTCACTACATGCCAAACTTTTTTGAAACTCAAGTAACCCCCCCCCCCCCTCCCCCGGGCCAATTAGGAACTTTTTTGGGTACAAAATGCATTTTTAACGATTTAGAGTAACTACATGCAGAAAAACTTTGACTCCTATAAACCCTCCCCCCCACACTTCCCACACCCCTATCCCCCACCTCTTGGGGTGTGACAGTTAGGCACTTTTAACCGCACTGTTTACAGTCAGGCTTATAGTCATCAATTCTTTCTGTCTGTCCGTCCATCCATCCATCTGTTCGTCTGTTAACATTTAGAGTTTTGGTTAAAGTTTGCTGTCCACAAACTTTACATGTACCTTTGTTATCAGGTCATTACCTAGGTGTGTGTCATTGTAGTGTCACATACTATACATGTACATGTCTTACACAAGTTGAGCTACAGTATCATGGACACGTTTTTGAGGGGAATCAAATCACACCTGCAGCAAACACGTTGTCCTTGCAGAAGGCATTTAATCCCGATTGCCCACATGGGGGCATGGTGGTGCTGTGTACTAAGGCGTACTGCACTTCAGTAGTGCGCCTGTCTTCAACCAATGCTAACCCTCCTTGTGTGGAGTTAGTGTGTTGGAGAGTCTGACAGTAGCTCACCCACCATCGTTGGTTATGTCATTCCACTAAGATATCAGACGACAGTGATGTACATATGTTAACCCATCATTTGTCAGTTACGAGATCTAGGATTTTAAATATGATCGCACTTGGTGGCCCTTTTGGACTCATTGTGGATAAGATCTAAATTTCTTTTGCATTTATAAAAATGATACATTACATTCCTATTATTCAGTCCATTACTGGTGTTCTGCTAATTCACGGTGCTGAGATTATAGGCCAAAATGTCTGATTTCAGGCCTATTTTTGATATTTCTCAACATTTTGGCAGAAAAAATAATTTTGGTTGACTTTTGTTACCAGTTGCTTATCAAAAAGTGTATTTATGATGAATCTGTGAAAATTTCAGGTCATTAGGCCATTCGGATCCGAAGATATTGGTCATTGAAAATTTGGGCGTTTTTTTTTTTCCACGTTTGGTGGCCATTTTGGACACAGTGTGGATAAAATGGAAATTTCTTTTGCATTTATGATAATGCTAGATTACATTCTTGTTATTCAGTCCATTACTGGTGTTCTGCTAATTCACAGTGCCGAGATTGTAGGCCAAAATGTTTGATTTTTAGGCCAATATTTGATCTTTTGGAAAATTTTGGCAGAAAATGTAATTTTAGTAAACTTTTGTTACCAGTTGTTTATGGAAAAGTGTATTTATGACAAATCTGTGTAAATTTCAGGTCATTAGTCCTTTTGGACCAGGAGATATTGGTCAATGAAAATTTGGGGGTTTTAGGGCGGGTTTTGGCAGACGAATGTTAATGTCCAACGTCAAAAGCTTATTATCAAGACAAAGTATAGCCGTCTGTGACCTTTCAAAGTTTTAACGAAATCTGAAAGAGCGTTCTCGGGAATTCCACTCTTGTAAAGTGTTAGAAAAAAGAAAGAAAGAAAAAATTTGTTCCTGTACAATAACAAATGCCATTCCTTTTAGGAAAAGCAAATAATAATAATAATAATAAAAAAAGTAAGATAAAGTATCAGTGACGAATGGGAGCAAAATGGAGGCGAGTGGAAAATTGCTTTCCTCAAATAAAGTTTACGAGAGTGAAAAATGTGAGGAGAGTCATGTTGATTTATTTCGCAGTTTCCATTGACATGTGTTCTTCGAAACTAATGTATGCATACAACTGTACAAGGGTAGAATTTTGACAGTAAAAATATATAAAACCCATTAAAATTAGTTCTGGATTTTGAATGGCAGATTATTCAAATCGTGGAAAATGTATTCGTAAATTCCAAATCGACACATTAATTCATGTCACTGGTGAATTGGAGCTACAGGTGTCACAAGTGTAAATGAAAATAAGGAACGGGGCAGCATTCCGCATGTCTTTGATAAAAATAAATACGGAAGTATTAAAACAGTTCTCAGATCTTAGAATGACCACCGTTTTTTTATATCTGAACACGAGTGTTCATTGTGTGGCGGGAGTAAGCTCTGTGCGAGTTTTCAATGTACAACCCTCTTACTATTAGAATGTCCCGTGCATGTCATGTTCATAACGATGGAAAGGAAATTGTTTGTAATTGTACTTTAAATGCTTCAAATTGTGAGTGATTCTTAAAAATTTCCCAACATCAAAATTTAATTGAATGTTTCTGTTGACACAACTCAAAAGGATGAAAACACACCCAAGAATAGAGGCAAGCGATTATTTGGGCTCCTTGGACAATTTTTGCGTGAGCGATGTGGACGTGAGCGATCGCGTGCCTTTCCCATGCGTCACTGAAGTATATATATCGTGTCCACTCATTTTGACATAAAACATATAATACCCTGACTCTTTTGTCTTTTCAAGAGGCAACCAACATGAAATACCGGATAGAATAATAGACTAGGCATTCAAGTGACTTCACTTGAATACCTATAGTCCAGTGGAGTATCCTTGGGTCTGTGCATATTGTTGTTTGAACAAAGGACAGGGTGTAAGTCATTTTCTAACCTTCCTCATCATAGCTCCGGGTAAAGAAGTAGCGCAAGAGGACTGGTAAACAAACTCTGTTTTATTAGTAATTAGTAATATGATCTGGTAACCAATGTCTGGGTTAGACGTCCTCTAAAATGGAGAGTATGGCATAAATGATTAGCTGCATTTGAATGTTGCAGTCATGATAAACCATTGTGCAGAAAAATGTATAGTGATGAGCCGATTATCGGTATGGGTTATATAACGGTATCGGCCGATAAATGGCTTATCGGCCGGGTATCGGTATCTGCAAAAAATACCAATTCTGCCGATATTGGCTGCCGATATGTCTTTTTTTTCCAAATCAAGTTCTCAGGCAAATTGCTGATAATCTCAACTAAATAGTACTAGTTACTCAGATTAGGGCTTTTTAGAAAACGTATTTTTGGGGTATCACCCAAAATAAGCCCACCCCATATTTCTCTGAATTAAAGTTTTGACTGTCGGTACCGGTGAAGCATTCTTCGACACACAGGGTATCACGAAAATGTGCATGAAAATTTCAATTGTTCAATCAAAATAAAATTATGTGAATGTGTTTTGGAGTTGTTTTTTTGTCAATTTAATCTTTTCACATTTTCAGCTAAAAAAATAAAATTTACCAAACTACATACTTTCGTGTTATTTATTATTGTCAGCCCTCGTGTTTATCAACTTTATGTTGAAGACAAATGGGAAATTCCCAGTTCTTAAATTATTAATAATAGCGTGTTCAGTGACCCAAATTGTTCATGTTATTACTTTAGAAAATGAGTTGAGAAATTACCTGATGTGATCTCCGCAAAAATAGCTACTCCAAAATAAATATGAATTAATACCCTGAGTTGTAATATTCAGTTTGATCCATGCTACGTGAAAGGCTGTTTTGAAAACATAACAAGGGAAAGCCAAAGCCATATTGTTTACAACAATGGGGACACATTATGTACATCAGGGCGGTCAGTTTAAATATAGATTTTTTATTTATGAAACATGCCCACATGTTTTTATCAATGCATTGCAGAATTCAGTAACCCCCTACCCCCACTTCTACACTCTATAGGCAGCAGATCACGGACAAGTGACAATGATTCATGATTTTTTTTTTTTTTTTTGGTAAATGCAGTACCACTATGTCATTACAACTATGGGTGCTGGTCAAAACGTCCCCGAACCAAAACGTCCCCCAAGAGTTGGTCAAAACGTCCCCAACAATTGCCAATTGGCCAAAACGTCCCCAAGAGTTGGTCAAAACATCCCCAACAATTGGTCAATTCACTACTAGTGAAAATACAAATATGTTGCATGATACCACAAGGAAATTTGCTCTGGATTTTCCATCATTGATGCTTTTTGAAAGAATGAATGATGAAAAAATGTGAGGAAATTCTTTGTGACTATCTTGCAACGTATTGGCCTGTACAGATAGGCCTGCCTGCCTGTTTGACCCCCCCCTGCCAATGTTCTTCTTCTCTGGCAATAACAGCCAGGTTCAGTGTCGATATGTCAATAACTGGGAAATGGATAGTGCAGATAGTTATCCGGTGCCAACAGTGTTGGCTGCGAACTGCCCCCTGTTAATCTTGCTCTTGGAGAAAGTGAACGCAACAGAATTCACTGAGAAGCGGTCCACCAATGCATGTACATGTAAATGCTCACATGTAAATGGATTATTTCGTTTGTATTTTTCACAGTGGATGGGAGTTTTGAATACTGGGGCACCTTCTCTTGCGCGAGTAATACAAAACACAGTTCAAATACTTTTTAATAAACACAATTCAAAATGGAAATGTAATGACTGAACGAACATGTTTCAGATTAAAACAAATTGACCATTTGCGTTTTTGACCTCATTTGTTAACATTGATGTTTTGTTGATATTTCGTGCTGATTTTGTTGATGTTTTTCTACTGAAATGTATTTTCGAATGATTGATTGATGATTCCGATGGAAAAAATGAATAAAACAAACACATAAAACATTATGTCAAGTTTTCATTTTACATTCAGTCTCATTCGTGGATAAGCCCACTCCCATTTTTTTCACATGCCTGGGCTCACTGACGGGTCGGTTCGGAAATGATATTGAATTTGATACATCACTGATGTATGTTACGTTGAGATCCACCTGGGACGCGTGTCGAGTCACGCTGACTGCTGAACAACCCCATGTCTCGTTAGTCCTGTCTGAATGTCATCATATTTATACACAAGCTTGTGTCACCACAAAAACTAATATCGGTATCGGTATCAGTCCGATATTGAATTGAAATATCGGATATCGGCAATACCGATAACACCCATATCGGCTCATCACTAGAAATGTAACCTTAAAAACAAGTAAAATAAATAAATAAGATGGCTTTGAGCAACCTGCCCTGTGCTCTAAACACTCACACGTGTCACTCACGCACCCAGCACATTTTTCAATTTCATGAAATGCATCCAGCTCAGTTGCTAATGATTGCAAACAAACCTAGTGTTTGAACTTGTGAGAGGAAAATACCTCAACCCCCCAACCCCACCTGTGGACAAGCATTTAGAAATAACCGACATAACCCTTAAAAGCCTGAATAATTGTCCTAAATTGACACCTGGCCTCAGCCTGTACACATCCAGTGGATTAACAGTGATTTCTAGTCAAGTGTTGTCTGCCTGCTAAGGTAGCCAAAACTTGACTAGAAAATACCTCCAAAAAATTTGTCTAATGTCAGAAGGACCTCCTCATGATGGCATGTTAAGGGCCACCCAGTTACCGACCTGAGCATTTAAAAATAAGCACCAAACTTGGAGGCCACTTTTGAAATCCAGAAGAGAGGGTTACTTCTTAACACAAAAACCTTTCATTTTCACAATAGTTCCAATTCAAGTCTTGGCTGCCTGAGTGTGCAATGGAGGAAATGGGGTCTTACTTTTATGAGCCAACTTAGAAGCCTATATTTACGATTCAGGAACCAGATAAGGATTGTTGGAGTCAAATTCACACTGGTTACTTACTTCTGGGGTCACCTGTTCTGAGGTGGTATAATTTGGAAATAACTTTAAGCGTTAAGAAACAAAAGGTGAAGATTATTTGACCTGAGCTTTAGTTTTTAGTTACTGTTTATCTTGCTGGTTTTAGACAATCCAGATTCCACTGAGAGAGCTGCTGCTTATAACACAGAAAGACACCCAGAGCCCAGCTAAATATACAAATGGAGATATCGTCATGAAGTTAGCGAATGGGCAGTTGATATATCCATGGATTGACACTAATCATTGATGTGTAACCATGTACTCTTAAAAGTCTCAACATCAAAGAAATATTTTGATTTATTAGTACTGAATGCAGAATACCAGGTGTTTGGTGATCTTTGTGGTAACTGATTAAATACAGATTTTCTATGAAGAGCATGAGCTTGTGTATGGAATGATGGAAAATATTCTGAATTGGCATTACACAATAAGAGGTTATTCAAGAAATCACAGAATAAGAGAAATCTGATATGTATAGCTGCATGTTTTATTATGCTTATTTTTTTTATCTTTCTTGTAAAATCTTCAGGAAATTTGACTAATACAGTGGATCCCACTTAATTGAATATCTCTTAATTGGATAACCCTGTTAATTGAATATAATTTTCCAACACAAAACCATTTACCATAATACCTCCAGTACAAAGTTTGCTTGTTAATTGAATATAGGTTATAGAGTAAATATCTATTAATTGAATAAAATTATCTTGTATCCAGTCGAGAAATTACCCTGACTCTCCCCAGTTTTCCTTTGTTTATAGAGATATTTGGCCTCAGTACATACAATACAGGCATTTAATCTATTATGTCATGTTTGACAGAGCTCATGCAGCTCTGTCAAATAAGATATAATAGAATAAATGCCAAGTTTATCTCTATAATACAGGAGTGACACAATCCCTGTTAATTGAATACTCCTGTTTATTAAATAACTTTAATTGGCAAAGTGGCTATTCAATCAACAGGATTCTACTGTATCGTGAACTGAAGGTTTAATAGGCATTGGTAATTTTAATGTATTTTGTATAATTTTCAAAGTTATCACCAGTTTAGCAATGGCAGAATGACTTTTTTCAGGCATATTTTGTGATCAAATGCTCGTACAGCTCTTGAAAGCATAGATAATTGTGTTCATGTACAAATGTTAGTTGTATCTATAAAAATAATAACGTCAGCAGGTACACACAGATTTCTTCAGTCAATAACAAATTTCATTTGGGACTGGGATAATTCAAAAGTGAGAAGATAGTTGTCTGGTCGTTTAGTCCTCCTTGTCACAGTCCCATACCCCACCCCCTCTTCCTCAACTTCCCACACCACCACTTCCATAACAGAAAAGTCCCCGTGGGAACCCCGGGAAGTAAGCAGAATTTTTAATATGGTAAACCAGTTCCGCTTTACTAGTAAAATAGGACCCAGTCACCAATGCTTGGGGTGAAAGTCCTCTAAAATGGGCAACATGTTGATCAACGATTGACTAAACATGACTTCATCTCCATGTTGTGTCACGATTTGCCATAGTGCATAAATATGTGACGTTAACCACCAACAAACAAACAAACATAACAGAAAAGTAATGATGAGATTACCAATTTGATGGAAATTGCATGTTTGTTTCTGGGACAGTTGACCAATCAGAACTTGAAATGCCTCTCCTCAGTTTCAGAAAGCAGTGTTATAACAGAAATGGTATGCACCTCAATTTCAGAAAGGAGTGTTATAACAGAAATGGCATGCTGTCGGAATGTTTTTTTTTGGCTGCAGTTTCTTTTATTCAAGTCAAGAATGTTGTTTTCTGGGGGAATATCATTGTTCCACATCACCACAGCCACAGCATGCTATTGTCTAAAGTGTAAACAACAGACCCCAGTTACACATTGTAAATTATCACAGTTCAGTTTTTCACTTTCCATCAAACTTATTCATCTTGGTTTTAGTCCTTCTGCAAACTCAAACCTAGGAGAAGAAACTTGTACTAACTGCAGTTTCTTCCCATCAGTTACTGTATTGTCTTTGTTGACAGAATTTACTGAGCAGAATTTTATCTCATGGGTATAAAGACTTCAGCAATACCAAAATACATTCTTGGCAGTTCTTGTTTGCCCAAGCAGAATCTAAAATTTATCCAGAAAAACCATGTTTGTCAGATCTTGAATCTCCGCAGTGATGCCAGTCAGTTTAGTCCAGCCCAGCCCACATTGTTATTGGTTGCCAAATATCTATATATAAGTAGCATAAGGGCCTAAGGGAAAGAAAAAATGTCTGAGCATTTTTTGTTGAGTCTTATTTCTAGGAGCTAAAGTCTCTTGCCAAAGACACTTCAAGGCAGGAGTTGGTGAGAGCATGAGCTGGGTTGTTAACTGGTAGAGCACTAAATTATTTTTCAAAGGTGATTTGTACTTTCCAATAAATGGTGATAAAACAATTTCATGTAAAGACTTTTTCCTTCTGTTGAGAAGAGAGCTAACCATGGTGAATACAGCATAAAGCCACAACAGTGATTTTCAGCATTTTTCAATAAAGCCATGATAGTGGCTTCCAGCTCTCAACCAGTTAAACTTCTTTTGTTAAGGGGGGGGGGGGGGGAGGGGGTAGGATGGTGGTTCCAGAGAAATGTTTTCAATATATAGATGCCTGAGAGTGTATTTGGTGACATAATTAAAAAACAGTCATTGAGAAGGGTTACAAAGAGTAATAAATTTGATTACAATTAATCAGAAATTACCTTTTCTTCAATTTGTTTTACACTTTTCAACTGGAAGATACATGTATTCACCAATATTCTCCCAGAACCTCACTTTAGGTTCAGTCACTGTGGAGTGGTTGCAACCCATGCATGGGCAGTGATGTACACGCATGCGATTACCTGTTAATAAAAATCGTCATCAGCAAAATTCTAATTAATGAAGGACCGAGTTGCACCTGGTGCTCCATTAATTAAATTTTTGATGATTATTCCTTTAATTAGTGTTTGAAATCTAATATTATTACGTCCATAGAAATATTGCCCTCCCATGGAAAGTGACCAGTTCATGGCAGTCGTACTGTATAAACACATTCATATGATTTTTATGTGTACGCATACTATGTATGGTACACATAATGCTGGTATCCAGGGTGGCCATCCATCATTCGTCCATCCTTTGTCCATCTGTCTGTCTGTCTGTCTCAGTCTGTCCGTCTGTCCATCCGTCCGTCCGTCCGTCTGTCTGTCCGTCCATCCGTCCGTCTGTCCATCCAGCATCCGTATCCATTTCTTTGGCATTCGATAACTTGAAAAATATTGCTTGGATTGTCAAGTTACTTTTATATTTGTGTTCAGGTTACTGATGTACTGAGCTGTATAGTTTTGTGTGTAAATCTGTTATTTTGATCCTGAGATATTAAACCTTTATCCTTCAAATTTATTTTGATCCTGAGATATTAAACCTTTATCCTTCAAATTGAAAATTCCTCCTATCCCTTTGGCATGAGATAACTCAAAAAATATCAATCCGATTGTCATGTTACTTCATATATGTGTTCAGGATACTGATGTGCCAAGCTGTATAGTTTTTGGTATAAATCTGATTATTCAATATTAACCCTTTACCCTTCAAATTGAAAATTCCTTCAATCCCTTTGGCATGAGAAAACTCAAAAAATATCAATCTGATTGTCATGTTACTTCATATAGAATAGAATAGAATAGAATAGAATACTTTATTGCATGACCATATTAAATAAATGGTATGGCTTGACAAAAAATTTACAAACGGGTAGGTTTAAAAAATAACATAGAAGACAACAATAATGGAAGGTATTTCAACAGTTCTAGACATTCTCTTATTTCGATTACCTCACACACAATATCACACAGGCACTGAATCACACTCACTTACAACCTGTCTACTGTCATATTTACATAACTATCCCCGAGACGTGGACCAGGCCGGATTCGTTTCCAGTTAACACTAACTACATCTTAACATGCACCTGTTGTGAGATTCTGAGACTAGCCTTATAAATGACATTTATAAGTTTTGAGTGGGTCGTTTTAAATTTCCTCTCTGTGATGCTGGTTGCGTCCAATCGGTAATTAAACAGATTACAGACAACGAACATCAAATGGGAGCTGTCAAAATTTACTCAGACACAGAGTACGATAAATGGCCCGCGGCGCTCCGCAGTTAGCAGCTGGAGTGCTAGAGACGCGTGCTGGTTTGCACATCAATTAAGTATTTAGCTAGTGTGATCAAAACAATATACTTCAAGCATGTATACTGATTTGTCCTTGCTATAATTTTCTGAAGAGTACCGTTTTGTTTTACCCTCCGGAAAATTGCAACAAGGACAGTCAGGGGCGAGCAATTCGTTCGCAACAGCTAATCCGAGCTTTAATGACAGGACAGCGACAGTACCTTATATTCGCCTAAAAGAGGTAGTACAAAGTTTCCACCATTAGTAACAATTACACGCTTCGAGTCAATAGTATGTCGTTTATGTAGTCTCCAGCGTCCGAGATAACATTACTGTCCTCACTATCAAAGAGTAACTTCGCTTTATCAGCCGTCTGGATGTGTTCAAAGTGGGGGATATGTCCGCTTACTGATCGAATGAAGTCCGCACGCTTCGTTGCGTAGCGTGGGCATATGAAGAGAACATGTATTTCATCTTCAATGAGCCCAAGATCACATTGTCTGCAAAATCTCTGGCTACGCGGCACCGGAGTAGGCCTCCGATAACGACCGCGTTCTATTTCAAGATCATGTGCAGAGATCCGGAGTTTGGTCACCGCTTTTCTCTGCTCTGATGGTAACTCGTCAATGTATCGTTCGCGTCGGTAGCAATTTTTGATCAGGTGATAAAAATCTAATTTCCCACTTGAGGGATTAAGTCCATCTTTCTCACTACTAGCTTTCCATGTATGACTGTACATATCGCAGAGCCGTTCTGCCAGCTTTTTGTCAAAATTTGAAGGCGCACTTCTGGGATTCAGCCACACATGCGAAAAACCGCACTCTTGGAGAATGGTCTGAATCTCGCAAGTGTTGCTGTGTCCGCACTCTGTCATCTCCTGGTATGCTACCGTTAGTAGTGGGTTCACATTCTTCACAACAGCATTTAACCAGTTGCTGACGAGTTTACATTTAATTTTAAGAGATAATGGGTATCTACCCAGCTCTGCTAAAACCGCAACATTGCATGATTTGGAATGGACCTGCAAGATATTCTTGCAGAACTTCACATGAACGGATTCTACTCTTTTATGGTTTGTATGTGGTGACTGATCGCCCCAAGCCTCACAACAATATAGTAATATGGGTGTAACTAGCGTGTCAAAAAGTTTCTCGCGCACCCAAAGGTTGTCCTTTGAGACCGATGAGAGAATACGTTCCAGCTTGAAATACGCCTTTAAGGCCCTTTACCTAAGATTTTGTACGGCCCCAGCAAAACTACCCGAAGCGGATATAATAATTCCCAAATAGGTGTAAGAGGTAACCGTCTGAAGTTGTTCACCGCCACACCTAAAAGTACCGGATACTTTTTTACCAGATTTGTTAAAAATTAGGACTTTGGTCTTCTGTTTATTTACAGTGAGCCTCCATTTTTTGCAAAAATTGGCCAGCAAGTCAATCGATTTCTGGAGCCCCGTTTCGGAAGTAGATGGCAAGACCAGGTCATCGGCATAAAAAAGACAAGGTACCATAGTGCCTTGGAGGTCAGGAAAATCCATGCTGTGGTTTTTGATATAGTCTGGGAGTCCGTCTATGAAGAGGTTAAATAACAAAGGACTTAAGTTATTCCCCTGCATCACGCCCACCGTATTGGAGAATTTAGAGGACAATTTTCTGCCCGTCTTCACCTGCAGAGTACTGGATGTGAACATGTGTTTGAGAGAGCAATAAAAGCTACCCCCAACCCCCTTTTGTATAAGTTTTAGAAATAGTCCTTCTCGCCATACCCTATCGAAGGCTTTATTAAAGTCTATAAAACATGCATAGATTTTTTTATTAGAACGAAAAGCCTTATTAATCAGTGTTTTTATTACCAGAATGTGGTCAGACGTTTTGTAGCCTTTCCTAAACCCAGCTTGAAACTCATTTGGTGTTCCCTTCTGTGCTAGGAATGACGTCAAACGTTCAGTTAAGATACTGATATACAGTTTGCCCACGCTACTGGTAACAGTTATACCCCTAAACTGGTCGGGATGTTCTGCATTAGTGACCTTCGGGAGAGAGACGATATACCCCTCTGACCACTTTTCTGGAAAACCGCCTTTCGTCAAGACCGCATTAAAGAGCTTAGTTAAGGCCTGAGTTATATTCGACTTGACCGACTTAATCATTTCGTTTTTAATCCCATCTAGGCCTTCAGATTTTCCGGTTTTCAGTCTCGAAATGGCTGAGTACGTTTCGTCATCCGAAATCGGAAAATCCAATGGCTTAGACGAGGCGGCAGCCGATTCAAAGTATGAAAGTTCTCGCATCACCTCTTCCCGAAAACCCTCATCAAATTTGCCACTGGTCTTCGGATTGCCCAGCGAGGAATAATGGCTCTTCCAAGAATGCATCGGAATGTTGTGAGAGGAGTCGCTTATTTCGCGTAAGTCCTCCTGTAGCTTGTTAACAGTTTCCCAGAAGCATTTGGGGTTAACATTATGTAGGGTATCTAGTTTCTTAATAATTTTTTCTTTATACTGCTTTTTCCGGAGCTTTAGAAGTTTTTCATATTTGCGTTTACAGACATAGTATCTTCCACGCACGATTGGATCACTGTGGTATTTCTGAAATAAAAATCTTTGGTGGACTACATGCTTTTTCATTTCGTAACAGCTGTGATCATACCATGGTTTGGGGGGCTTTCTTTTCCTGGACTTCCCACACTTCCTATTTTTCGTCTTCAAACATTTTTTGGAGACCGTTTGGATGATTTCTTCAAATTCAGCCAATTCTGCATCACAGTCTTGGAACTCAGTTCGAAGGAATCTATCCAGTCGCGCAAGTGTTTCAGGGCACCTGAATGTGTCAATGTACCTTTCCTTTGCAAGCGCGTCCCATATGAATTGTGGTGGAAGGGGCATATCATTTTCCGTTTCTACAGTGACTTGATAAGAGAGGTTAATGGTGTACCAGAGCTGACAGTGATCGGAATAAATTGTTAACGAATTCACCTTGAAGATGGGCACACGCTCAACAAGCGACTCACTGGCAATAACGTAGTCAACGACAGATTTTCCGTTGTACTGGTATGAGGTGTACTCCCCCCGAGCATCACCAACTCTCCTCCCATTGAGTATTCTAACACCAGCCTGGATACACATATCCAACATTTTCCTCCCCTGTACATCTACTCTTCTGATATCCTTACTTTGTCTTTTTATACAGCTATCAGCTTGGTAATTTGGATACAGGGGCAACATATTTGTATCGCTATCATGGAGTGTGAAATCCAAATCATTACCGGTTCTGCAGTTAAAGTCTCCCTGGAGGATAATGTGGCCGAGAGTGCTGTGATAAAGCAACTCCCTTCCAATTATTTCAAGGGTGTCAAATTTAGATCCAGGCTGGAAGAGAGATGATGACACAGGGAGGCAATACGCCTGACACAAATAGATATCCTTCTCCATATGGAAAAAAGATTTGTCGAGCTTTAACCATAGGGCGTCTTCGCTTTCTGATTGAATAGCCATTATCCCCGATGTCAATCGATTACGAACGTACACAAGCACCCCTCCCCTGCGATTACTAACCCTGTGGCTGGAATAGCATTTGTAGCCCTCGATTGATATTGGACTGTCCTTTGTGGTCCACGTCTCCACTAGCCCTATAACATCAAATTTATTCACAAGGTTGAGAAATTCGGAATTGTTTAGTTTGTAATCACCTCCTGAAGTTTTATATCCCTGGATATTCCAAGAACATAACTTGAGATTACCAAATGTTTTAGTCTTTGTGGTCATATTTTGAATGAGAATGGATTTTATGGATTTGAGATCTGACGTTTGTCCTGTAGCATTTGAAACATTTCAAAGAAAGGTAAAAGTGCCTTTAGCACATTACCCAGGCCTGGCATTCTGAAAAATGCAGGAGGGCAAAAAATCGCTCTCCTCAATCAGCTTAGGAGAGCAATTAGCTTTACACAGCATTTTAAGTATCCAGTTGAACGAACTCATTGAAACTGAAACCAACAGACTACATCAGTGATTTTATTAACTTTACTAAGGTAAAGCGAAATCTCTTAGACATCTAGATGTCTCACTCAACAACCGAACACAGACTTGACAAGACCTTTGTGTGTGTACCCAGACCTGTTGTCCAAGAAAGTCATACGCCTACCACTACCACCTGCAACCCACCAAGAGGGGGTTGAAGGTGGTAGTAGTAGGCGTATGACTTTCTTGGACAACAGGTCTGCTTGAATCTACAGTCACATCCTGGTGCAAGTGCTTCAAGTGACAGGATAGTAGTAATGGTAGTATATTATAGTGCCAATATTCCTTGAATAATTACCCCTCAAACTGTGATGTCTGTTGTTGAACTTGAAACTGACAGAAAAAAAATATTGCTGGGACCCATTTTGCTTCAAATGATTGCAACTGTGTTTGGGTATGGTTGCAGCCATTACCTTTTACCACTAAACCACTTTCAAAATGAAATTACGTGATGTTATGTGACTTCGAAGTTAAATTACATTTTTGCTTTACAACAAAAATTTAATGTGAGCATAATACATGTAATCTCAATCATCCCAGACCAAAATATTTAGGAGGGCAATATTTCGCTCTCCTTAATTCTTTCAGGAGGGCAGTAAGGAGAGCTAAAAAATCGCTCTCCTGAAATTGCCAAGCCTGATTACCTTCCTGCTGTGATGGATGATATCCACTGTTTGTTTTAGGAGACTTCATTGTGTGTGTGCGTTTGTTGTTCCGTCTTTGATTATAATCCCGAGGATTATATTCTCGCTTCGGGGCATAAGGCCGGCCTAGTTCGGGTTCGCTTCTACTCCTTAATGCACGTGGAAGTTTGAGAACACACTTTATATGCGATGCTAGCTTCCCTATTCCCCTATTATTGAGGTGTAGATTGTCATGAAAAAGAGATTTGTCTACAATCCCATCATTATCTAGCACAACTTTTGAAATATCAGAAAATATTAATTTCTCGTCGTCTTGGCACAAGATCTCCACTACTGAATTAACTTGTTCTACTTTTTTGTTCTTATTTGGCGAGTCGAGGCGGGGTAGAATACTACAAAACGTTACAATGGCACGAGGGAATGTTACTATACACTCCCGGATTAGTGACTTGAATGCCTCCTTTATATTTTCAACGGGTTGGGCACTATCTACCATGCTCGTCCCTGTAAATACCACCAATGATTCACAGATAGAGTTGGTTGGGAAGCTTTTCACACAGTTTGTCAAACCTTTTATGCCATTTGCTTCATAATGTACCCATGAATCTTGTTTCGGGTCAAGTCGGCTGCCCAGCAGCCTTTTGGCGATAGAGTTTGTAAGAATCAGGTTTCTCTTGTTTGCCAGATTTTCAGTGTATGGCTTATGTCCAAAGCGTGATTCCGCCGGTGACTTTTTATCCGATTTGGTCTGATGCACAGTGTTAGACGCACTTGGTGATTTATAATCGGCGTTCGTATGTGGTGGACGCGGTGGAATAGCTCCCTTGTGTGTTTCGATGCTTTCAGTTTCACAACTTGCGGAGGTTTTGTTACATAACGAGGATACATTCATTTGGCTGTCCGGTTTAGAACTATGGCCTGAAGTGGTATCATCAATTATTTTTCTGTCGACTTGCTCCTTGCCCACAGTGGGTATGCGAAAATTCTGTGATTGAATCCGAGCTATAGTGTTGCGTAACTCGTCAAATTCCTCTCGCTGTACACAGTTGTTTTGGCACTGACATTTACATGTAGAAGAATTACTTAATTGTTCATCGGTTAATGTAACTAAATTCTGTTTCATAGATTTAACATCTGCATGAAGTTCGGTTAAATTTGATCCCATGTCATTGATATTAGTTTTCAAAATTGTCACATCTGATATTATCTTTCCAACTTTCTCTACAGTATCTAGCCGCATTGTGGAATTTTCCTTCAGTTCGATAATATCCATTTGTAGCGTACAAGCAAGTTCTTCTAACAAAGTGACTGAATGTTCCAGTTTTTCGACGTTGGCTGTCTTTCTCTCCAGTGTTTTTTCGGCTTTTGCCAACAACTTCTTTCTTACATCTGCTGATAACTTCGGTGTTTCAACACTTCGGTGAGGTGTGTGATGCTTATACGACACATTCTACTGTTCTAAGGTTATTGGTGTGTCGTTTGCCTGGATATTATTGTCAATCACGTGTTCGGTGTGGTCCAAATAATTGGCACCATCACAACTTGGACTAGCGTGTAGTGATTCTTTGATACGTTCAAAGTATGAGTCTCTCCATGTAATACACGAGTCGAGTCCCTGCACCAGAACCGTTCCACTGTTATACAAGTTTATTGACACGAATTTTTCATGTGATCCTTTTTTGTAGAAGAGTGAAAGTTGGCTGAACATTTTATCTAGTTCCTTTTCCTCAACGTTGAAGTGATCGGAACACACTTGCTTTATTCTGCATGACCAGTTCTCCACCTGATTTGGTTCCACTAAAAATTCTACATCGCATGGTTTTCCTACCCACTTTCCGTTATGCTGGACATTTTGATAGTGGACCACCGGCACCTCAAGCTCTGTTGGTTTTATTTTCCTGTTGCGAGTTTTATTAGTTTTCTCTTTATTGACTTGACTGATTTCTTCGATCTCCCTAAACGCTTCATCATACATTAGACCAGTGAAAACAGCATCATCACGCCGTTGAGAGGCTGAGCGTTGCATCTGTCTAGCTTCTTCTGCCATCTTTGATTGCATAATTGTTTCCCGTGCGAGAAACAAAGAGAAATGCTTTCGGTATAATTCCAACTGAATTTTCGGTGAAACAATGTGGAGAATCTTTCTAAAATCACATATACGAGAGCAGCATGTTCATATCTCCAAGCTCAAGGAACTTTACGAGGACATTTCGTTTCTCAAAATCCATAATTAATGAAAATTAGTGAGAGCACATTTTCCGTGACTTCTCCTTAATCACGTGACTTCTATATGTGTTCAGGTTACTGATGTGCCGAGCTGTATAGTTTTTGAGGTAAATCTGATAATTTGATCCTGTGATATTAACCCTTTATCCTTCAAATTGAGAACTCCTCCAATCCATTTCCTCAGCATGCGATAACTCAAAAAAATATTAATCCGATTATCATCCTGAGATATTAACCCTTCATCCTTCAAATTGAAAATTCCTCCAATCCCTTTGGCATGAGATAACTCAAAAAATATCAATCCGATTGTCATGTTATTTCATACATGTGTTCAGGATACTGATGTGCCAAGCTGTATAGTTTTTGGTATAAATCTGATTATTCAATATTAACCCTTTACCCTTCAAATTGAAAATTCCTTCAATCCCTTTGCCATGAGAAAATTAAAAAAATATCAATCTGATTGTCATGTTACTTTATATATGTGTTCAGGATACTGATGTGCCAAGCTGTATAGTTTTTGAGGTAAATCTGATAATTTGATCCTGTGATATTAACTCTTTATCCTTCAAATTGAGAACTCCTCCAATCCATTTCTTCGGCATGCGATAACTCAAAAAATATTAATCCGATTATCAGGTTACTTTATATATGTATTCAAGTTACTGATCTGCTGTGCTGTATAGTTTTTGAGGTAAATCTAATAATTTGATCTGGAGATATTAACCCTTTATCCATCAAATTAGGCACTCCTCCAATCCATTTCTATATGTACCCATACCATGTATGGTGTACATAATGTCGGCATCCGTGGTGGCTCTCCGTCATACAGCTTTCTACTAATTGTGCGTATGGGTACAATCTGACGATCTCATCGGGCTATTTTGATACGCCCGTTTTGAAAAAACGGGTCGTATTATGGTATACCGCTTTAGTCTGTCCGTCTCTCCGTCCGGTCATATGTCGTACGATAACTCAAGAACGCTTTGAGAGATTTTCGTGATTTTTGGGTAGGTGGTGTATATCGATAGAGGGAAGCTCCCTTTCGTTTAGTGTCGCCATTTGATTAGTCATTCCAGAGTTATGGGACTTTATTACTTAGAAAATTGTTGATTATTTACACGTCATACGATAACTCGAGAACGCGTCGAGAGATTTTCACAATTTTTTGGTAGGTGGTTTATGTTGATGGAAGGAAGCTCCCTTTCGGTTGGTGTCGCCGGTCGATTAGTCATTCCAGAGTTATGGGACTTTATTTTTCACATGTCAAGAACAATAACTTGAAAATGCTTAGAGCAATTTTCATGATTTTTTGGTTGCAAGTATATGTTGATAGAAGGAATCTCCCTTTCGATTTGTGTCGCTGTCCGATTTGTCATTCCAGAGTTATGGGACTTTATTCATCAAAATATAGGCAATTTTCCACATTTTGGACTTTGAGCAATTTTCATGATTTTTTGGTGGCAAGTATATGTAACCTGACAAGTACACAAGTATACTCATATTGTGTGGTTCCCTCTTGTAATTAATAACGGGCGTATCATACGCTCATGGCGCAGCTGTTTATTCAAGAATGTCAGGATCACATTTATACACTCAGCTATACACAAATACACATCTTTATACTTTCAATAAAAAAGTTACCTGAAGCCTTGTGGCTCAGTAGGTAGAGGTGCAGGCTGCAAACCGAGAGGTCCTCGGTTCAAATCCCACCTGCGGCAACCGCGTTGTGTCCTTGGGCAAGACACTTCATCTCCATTGCCCGCATGGGGGCACGATGACGCCGTGTACTAAGGCGTACTGCACGTCGATGGTACGCATGTCTTCAACCAATCTAACCCTGCCTGTGCTGCAGTGCGGAGTTACGATGTTGGGGAGCTGGCAGCTGCTCGTCGTTGCTCGGTGGTTCTCTCCGGGTACTCCGGCTTCCTCCACCCGTCAAACTGTCACGGTCATGATTAGCCATTGTGCATAAATATATGACCTTAAACCTCAATAAACAAACAAACAAACCTGAAGCCTTTTTCAAGAAAGAACACAGGTTGTTGTAAAATATATAATTACGTGTATTAGGCCAAAAAAAATAATCTGTTTCTCAGGCCCTCTCACATGGTCCTTTTGAATGCGGAATGCTCTCTTTTTATAACCACTATAAACTTTAAAAAAAAAAAGGGGGGGTGCGGTGACTCGGTGGGTAGAGGTGCAGGCTGCAAGTCGAGAGGTCCTCGTTTCGAATCCCACCTGCGGCAACTGCATTGTGTCCGTGGGCAAGACACTTCACCCCCATTGCCCATGTTTGGGCACGGTGACGTCGTGTACTAAGGCGTACTGCACGTCGATGGTGCACTTGTCTTCAACCAATGCTAATCCTGCTTGTGTGGAGTTAGTATGTTGGGGAGCTGACAGTTGCTCGCCGTTGCTCGGTGGTACTCCGGCTTCCTCCACCATAAAACTGTCACGGTCATGGTTAGCCATTGTGTAGAATTATGTGAACTTAAACCCCAATAAGTAAATAAATAACTTAAAAAAAATAAAAATTAAATGGTTTATGTTCGATATTTTACCCAAGTTAAAAAGAATTGCTAAATTTGTTCCTTGAGTGCAAGAAGGCTTTGCAATGCAATCTCTCGAATCATTTGATCCATGGGTGGCGTGACTTGAAATGTTTACATCACGTGAACTTGTTTCCCTGCTCTGACACACTGGAGCAAAATTTTATATTTTTTAAAATGGATTCAATGCAACATTTGCTTTCCTGACTTTTTGACCTCTTCAAAATAGTTTCTGTGAGATGTTTTACTCTCCATGTGGGTGTAAATAGATACTGTTGGACATCCCAATTACAAAATTGCAAATAAAAATCCATTAATTTGCTTGCAGAAAGGCATTTGGATGTGGCATAAGCTCTAATTTACCAAATGTTCTGGGCTTTGAGGTGGGGGTAGTGCTGCAGACCCTTCTCCCAGGCCCAACAAATTTTGCACTTTCAGGGCAAGGGCAGTGTATTTTCAAAACAAAACCTAGGTAAGGGTGCTTCATGGCATTTTGCTGCTCCACATGCCATGCAACAATATGCTGCAGGTCAGTTTATCGCAATTTTTAGAAATAAATTAAATGTAGGTTTTATATTTTCTGGAATGTAAGAATATAATTTTAGTAATATAGAAAACTTATTGAGTTGAAATTTTAAAATGTGAGGTTAAATGTGCTCCATATGCCTATGTACATTTGCTTTTTCTCTATTTCCCTTCTTGTATAATTACTATTCAGTGTCAACTTTTATCTAACATAATGGTTATAGCCGACCATTATTACTAATTCAGTGTTTGTCTTCAAAACATTAGCTCAGTATCAATCAGTGGTCAGTGTTTTAGCCAGAATTTGAAAACAGGGAGTGCATACTGAGAGTTTGGGAGTGTCGATCCATGTGCTGCCGAAGGCAGCACCCGAGGCACATAGTGCCGAGTGGGGAGGGTGTGGGAGGGGGGAGAAAATTTTGAAAAAAATGGGTTTAAAAGAGTGCAGTTGAGTGGGTTTTAAAGAGTTTCAGATGGCAAATAAAGTCCATTGTTTTTGCTTACATGCATTGCATTTTCTGAACATTCAGCTGAAGTTTGCAACAAAATATTATGAAGTCAAATTTAAATTGAATTTGTTGTGCTGAAAATAATTATAATGAAAAAACAATTGACATGAAAACTAAAACAACAATTTTTCAAATGGTATGATGAAATACATTTTAGTTTGTCAAAATGAATTAGAATTCTAAAACAATAAACAGGCAGGAAGTTTAAAAATCACTGAACAAGTAAAATAACAATGGTGCAACTTTGAATCAAAATATTCTTACCATACTCCAAATATGCCAACTGGAAGGTGATAAAAGCCCAGGGTAATAGAAAGATTTCTTGAATCATAACCATGTATATGTATACGTTTTCTTGTTTGATTACACTAATCTGACACTGACAGGAACTTTGGAAATACACTGAACAGTTAAAATAACACAGACTCCAATTTAAATGAAATATATTTTATTTTCTTGAAGAGATCACAACATTTTATGAATACCTGTATATAAACAAAAACTTCTTCTTTAAGAGTAAATTTAATACCACCGATGTTGGTGCATCATGTAAAAACTCAAAGCTTTTTCAAAATCAAATTCTTCTATTGGCATATTTTGATAAGCCAGTCTCACCAACATATCTAAATGATTTATTGTTATCCGACATCTTAACTTATTTTTTATTCGATTTTGGCTACTGAACAATCTTTCTGCCTCAGCATTTGATGGCATGATAACAAGAGATATTACAAATAATTTGAAAAGTTCTTTATAAACCATTGTATTATGTTTGAAACTTCCTCCAAACATTTTTTCAAAAAGTTCGTCTGGCCTATAAAAAATAAATTCCCCATTGCTTTTACTGACTCCGCGATGCTGGTAGACCAGCCTTTTAAACATAAGGAATTCTCCCCTGGCACTGTCAGCATCAATAAGTTTATCTGAATTGTTTTTACTTGACCCATAATGTTGGAGTAAAGTTTCTAACTCCTTGGTTCCCCAAAAATTCAATGTTTCTTCTTGTTTGGGGTAAGCTTCTGGTTCAAATATCTGAAAGAAAGATAAAAAAAGATTGTGATTGCCATATATGTATTGTACATGTACATGCCATGTAAAGAAGTAGTGTATGTGTTTACTGTTTAAAAAGTTACCCAAGTCAATGAAATAAATCATTTAAACAGCAGAACAGAGTAAGACAAGATAAAATTCAGAATTCAAGATGCAAATACTCAGTTTATGAACTACTACCAGTATAGCCAGGCTTCTTTCTTAGTCATTTGCGAATTGTAAAACTTTTGTTATGTCTTTGCATTAATTCGTTCAGTCTGGCTTGTTAGTTGTTTCACCTGGCACTGCCATGTGGTAGCAACTAACAAGCCAGAGGCTGGCACCCACTGGACACTGGTACTGGAAATGTCAAAATACAGCCCAGTACAACTAGCTGGCAAACAAAACAAGTACTTGATTGATATAAATTCATCAAATTAGTAATAACCCTATATATTTTGGGGTCACTTTACTTCTTTTTCTCTATCACTTTGACATTCATTGGTTGTTATTCTTTAAGACAAAAATATTTTTGGACAGCAATGTTTCATTAATTGGTAGTGTGCTCAATAAATTATCAGTTTAGAATATTTTAGTGATAATTGTTTAATTTGTTTTGTTACAATTTATTAAAGAATGCTTTACTGGCACACTAGCAAATGGATTGCAAATAAACCAATTTTAAACAATAAAATAACTTTGCTTTCAATTAATTATGAAGCACTTAAACAACAGAATACTAAGGCTTTATTTCATCACCAGTTCTTTTTTGCCAAGTCCAGATTTTGGCTGTCCGCATATTTTCTAGTTAAAAATGGACACAAGTGGACACAGAAAACAAATTGTTTGGAAGTTGTTTTAAGGTTGAGTTAACCCTTTACCCAATGCGGGTAGCAAGTCACAGTTGAAAAATAAATACCTGAATAAGTACAATTTTTCAATTTTTATCCCAAAACATAGGTTATGGTCCCTCATTGGAACAAGCTCAATATGCTCATTCCAATGAGGGGTCATAAGCTATGTTTTTGAGACAAAAATTGAAAACATCATAAAATTTGAATGGAGATCTTTGTGTATGGCACTGGGTGGTTAGGGTGGTTACAAATGTACGTTGGATAAAGAGTTAAACTTAACAAAGCTGAACCATTTTATAATAAAATCAAGTTGTATATCTTTCAGGTAATTCTGGTGTACGGCCCTCCATCAGATATACAGACAATATTACATTTTTACCCTCATTGCCTCAAGAAGGTCCATATTTGGAAATCTAGTTTCAATATTTTTGCTAATGGCATCAAGAATTGCTTCTCTGTCATTTTGGAACTCCTCCTTCCCATCATTTTGACGACGCCCTGTTGTCATCTTCAGTTCAATAAAATACTGATTTGTTTGATCGCTGGTTTTCAGGAATGATGATAATGTTGGTCCTGGTGAATGCTTCATCTGTTCCAGTGTTTTAAGCGCACTGTCTATCTGAAAGCAGATTATAACCATCTATTCCCAGTGGGAACCCCAGGAAGTGAAGCAGTGCTTGTTTATTGTGGTAAATAAGTTGTTTCACTAGTAAAATAGGACTCAGTCACCAATTCTTAGGGTAGACGTACTCTAAAATTGGCAACATGGGTATAAACGATTGACAAAATTTGACTTTATCTCATGTTGTGGTCATGATAAGCCATTGTGCATAAATACATGTATGTGTCCTTAACACTTAAATAAATAAATAAATAGATAAATAACCATCTATGTACTTTAGTTTTCATTGACAATAACAGAAATTTGATTCAAATTCGATTATTTCATCATAATTAAATAATAAAAAATTACCTGCGATTTAACAGAATGGAAGGTGATTGTCCTGTACTGGAATACCTTGCTTAAGTGGTTCATCACGCCCAAAACATCGCCCATCAAGTGCAAAAGTGCCACATATCTATAGCAGGATAGCTGCGAATGAAGGCCAATGGCAGTGGGGTCCCCTTCGTTAGCTTCATTTTCCAACATTAAGATGAGTGGATGGTAATTGTGGATTACAGCTTTTACAGCCTCACCCAAACACAGCCACCTGATTTCATAAATCTGCAAAGAAAAAATGAGAGAATTCTTGTTGAACTCTACCTTACTCTTACTCAACTTCCCAAGCTTGTGAATAACTCAGATTTAGGTGCATGACAAAGTGTCAGGTAAAATAACATTTTGAGAAGGGAAGAAAAAACAAGAGGCATTGTCAAGGTTTCTTAAAATCTATTTCACACTCTACCAGTGGTCTTGCTACTACCCCACAACTGACCTCTGGCATTATTGTACCGGTGACAATAAACATTAGGATGACTGTAAGTTTACGAGAGTAACTCTTCATTTACGTGTGGTTATGATACAGACAGAAATGCTTAAACTGACCTAAACCATTTACCTAATGTAACGGCTAAAAAAAACCCAGTGCTATACACAAAAATCGCCATTCAATTTTTCTATATTTTCATTTTTTGCTTCCAAAACATAGGTTAGTAACCCTCATTGGAATAAGTGTGACATGCTTGTTCCACTGAAGGATCAAAAGCTATGTTTTGAAAGCCTGAATTGTTGTTATTGTTTGTTGTGTTCACTTACTTTCTTATTTACAGTTATTTTGTATAAACGAACAGTAGATTTACAGTCGAACAATTTCTAACTGGAATTTTTATCAAGAGTTTTACCTTTCTAAATTTCAAAGCTGTATATTTGGGTCCTCTTCCTTCATGCTCCGGAACATCTGCTTCCTCTGTCATAGCAAGTAATGTCGAAATGCTCTGGAACTTTTTAAGGCGATTTGGGGAATTATTAATGTGTTGGTAGATTGTAGAAATTATTGTCTCTAAAGTTTTTACACTCTTAACGCCAGCCGCTGCCTTACTAACCGCAAGGTGAAGTCTGTGATTTATACAGTGCATTGAAATGCAAAATGGGCTCTCTCTTTTGATGAGGCCTGCAACTCCATTTTGTTCACTGGATACAACACTGGCTCCATCTACTCCAAGTCCTAAAATCTAAAAAGATAGAAAGCATTAAATTTTTAAAAATGAGTTTTTTTCTACCCAAAATCCAGTTAAAATAAGGGTTTGTTTTGACATTTAAACAATATTGGATTTCTGCTAAAATTCTTGGGATTTATCCCATTAGGAAATCTGGTTTTACTTTTTATTTATTTGTCATCTGGAAAAATGGTGGTGTGTGCTTATGTACTAAATAGTAAATTGAATCCTACCTTGCTCATTGGTATCCTGTACTGCTTCAACACATCCTGAAGTTTACTGAATATGGTTACTGCTTTCCCATCAAATATCTTTTCAATTTTGAGAAACGCTGTTTCCAAAACACCCCTACACACAAATCGAACAATGAAAACGATATGTTTTTCAGTGGACCTATCAGTTGATTCGTCAAGTCCAATTCCTATAAATGGACTGCCTCTCATATCACTGATGGTTTTATTTTCAGCAACCTGTAATGAGGACAAAATAATCATGCTACTCCTCTCAAGTCCTCATTGGAATTTTAAACTTTCAATTTCTCAACCACTATATGATTGAATTACAGAGATTGGTTCCAGCTGATTTTGGGAATGAAGAGTGGAAATAGCCTGAAAACTATCAAAGTAACAAAATCTGAAAATTCATCATGCGATAGACCAATTTCTCTCCCTTATCCAAAGTCATATTCCCAGTCGGGGGTGAAGGGTTAAATTACTTAATCCCTTTTGTTTGAAACGTTAGGTCATATTTTTTTAAACAGCTCACAATCACATATTTGAATGTACTTTTCCGGGTATGCTTATATTGGGAGAGGGCAAAGCTTTTCACAACATTTTTCACTTGCCCCAATGGTCATTATCAAAGGCTCTATGAAGAGTGAAGCTCCTGTGGTTGAGGTGATTCTCACCATTAAAAAGATTTTGGGGTTCTGCAGTCAGTTGTTGCAGTGTATTATTATTAGCCCTAAAAACTATCTTTATTGTGTTAATTATTCAGCCCATCCTCACACCACACACCTCACATTACTTGGTACCTGTAATGTATGTACCCCATTGTACAAACAAATATATTATGCGATTTAGTGTTGTAATACATGTCGTTGTGTCATTTAAAATAAACATTAAATATTAATCCTATACTTAATGTGAGTTGCAGATGATACTTGCAAACAAGAATTCTCAATTATCTAAAACATTTAATTTTTTGCTTTAAAGAATGTAGATTATGACCCCTCGCTGGAATGAGCATGACACACTTGTTTCACTGAGAGGTCATGACTTATGTTTTGGAAGCACAAAAAAGTTAAAATGTTTTTAAAACACTGAATGGCAATTTTTGTGTATACCGCCAGCTGTTTTTTTCTTTTCCATTATGTTAGATAAAGGGATAAACTTAAAGTAGATGAAACAGAATAAAGAAACCTACCTTTGCAAGAGATTCAAGAAGCTCATTAAATACTTGTGGGCTATCTTTTGTTGAATTCTTTCCCCTCCTTAAATTTATGATGTCATCAACTCCAAAATGTTTCAGAAGTCCCAACAGTGATTTATATTTCATATTTGGAATTTCTTCTGTTGCCAGCCAGTAGACAGTCTTCAGAGCAGCTATGTAAGAAGACTTTTCTTGGTCACATAACTTTTTCTTTGCCTCAAAAATAGATGGCTGTGATGGGTTTACAGCTGCAGCTGCTTCCATATGCGCATCACTTTTCATGTGTGATGCTAATGTTTTGCTCCTGAAATTAATATATTTGTTTGCTTTGTTTGCTAAAAAGGGACAGTTTTATTTTAAATAGATGACCTTTAGGCCTAAAAAAATAAATAATCTGTTTCTCAGGCCCTCCCGCATGGTCCTTTTGGCTGCCGCATACTCTCTTTTTATAACCAATTTAAACTTAAAAAAAGTAAAAATTAAATGGTTTATGTCTGATATTTTACCCAAGTTAAAAAAATTGATGAATTTGTCCCTTGAGTGCAAGAAGGGTTTGCAATGCTTTAGCATTGCAAAGCCTTCTTGCACTCAAGGGATGAAATACACCACCACCCATGCTATTCTGTAGATTATGAGGCCTAAAACTTGAACCAAGAACATGAACTTTTGATGTCAAAAAAGTAATTACTGAAATAAAAAATAAAATAAAAAACCGCTCGCCTGCATGCTATTTCACAAATAATGGCCTGAGAAACAGAAGATCTACTTTGTGTGGCCTTAGGGGTAATTTCTTTCAATAAAAGCCACTACTGCAAACAATTTTTTGTGCCCTCTCCTGACCTAAGATTGTATAATTGGGTATGAGAGTAGGCAATTTCCCTCTTTTATTATCCTGTCATAGCGTCCAAGGAAATGAATGAATGTCTGAGGCATTCATTCATTTCTTTGAACACTATAAAACGGGGAAGGTGATGTCTCCAACATCAGGGCTTAAAATCCATGTGAAAATAAGAATCAATGCTCGTAGATAATTCTAACAAATAAAACAGTGAGAATCAACTTTGATTCTTGAAAATTTTCAATTTGATCTTTGTCAGAGATTTTGAAAGCTCTGGAAATTTCTACTTATTTTTGTTTTTTGCTTCCTTACAATAAGGTTTAACACAGACTTAGCAGTGGCATCTAATTAAGTCATGGTTTCCTGCACAGGCAGTCAAGACTTCACTGGAAGCCACTGCCTAGATACTTAACTTCCATCTGCAAGACCATCAAAAGCCTCTGTGTTGGAATATGTGTTAAACATGTACAACAGACTCACCAAAACTTACAGTTTGATTTCCTTTTTTTTGCTGTGGAATATTTACTGGTAACAGTTGCAATCACAATAGTATAACAGCACTATCATATTCTAAATTATTTACCTGAAAATTGATTCTTGCGAGCAGGAGTTTGCAAGAATCAAAAACCGATTCTCGCAATGCACGATAAATGTTAAGGCCTGGACATTATCTATTAGAGGGGTTTTATTGAAAACTTTCAAATACTACTACATTCCAGTAAATTCATGCAGCTATAGCTCAGCCTAGCTGTGATGTTGACACTTACCAGTGAACTGAATGAGGAGGGTGTGGGTGGGGGGTAGTGGAGAGGCTTTCATTTATTTTCCATGATACTGCCTGTTATAGATATATATATTAAAAGAAACGTTGCATTGACCAGTTGACCCCCTCGATGCCCGTTGAAAAGAGAAAAAAAAATTAAAAACATTTTTGGAGCAAAGGAAAGTTTTTTTTAAAAAAGGGATGTCGCATCGACCTGTCAACCCCCCATGTTCGTCCCAGTGACCCATGTATCACTCATGCCGACTTTCATCCGAATCCATGCAGCAGGTTTTACGTGATTCGAGACAATCGTCTATAATTAAAAGGAATAGATTCTGTCTGAAAACATGTATGAAATTTTGGAGCACAGAAAATTTTTTTTAAGGGACGTCGCATCGACCCACCAATCCCCTCGATGCCCATGAAAATGAAAAAAAAAAATTTGAGGGGGGGGGGGGGGGGGGGGGGGGGAGCGGCACAGACAGGCTTTTCTGAAAAGGGGGACGTCGCATCGACCCGGAGTTGCTGAGGGTTCGACTCACAGGCGGGGACGAGAAGCGACATTTACATTCCACCAAAACATGATTGTGTCCTTTAAAATATAGGCCTACACACAGACTCTTCCTTTCATAGTAGGCCTATAGTTAGATTTAAACAGTGCGGTCACACAAAAAATGGCGGTGAGTTGTTTCAAAGGCTGCTGGTAAAGAATTTTTTAGGTCTCCCCCCATGTCTGGCACTGACACGCTCAAAAGTCCTTTTAACCACTACCCATTATTTTTTCCTCATTCAATATATACCTCATAGAATAAAATTTATACTGGAAGAATAATGAAGAAATGGGGTGAAGAAACAAAGGATAGATGGCTGAGGGGGGACATAAGGGAGGGGGGTATAGGAAATGCTTATTGAAGAAAGTGGAAACGAGGAAGTGAGTGACACTATTGACCCTTTACCTAACGAATCGGCCGCATCCGCCTGCGTAATTCACAAATTAAGCTGTTGAAAAATTCAAAATTTTCCAAAAAATGTCAACAAAACCACATCATGTGGCCCCTCATTGGAACAGGCTCGTCGTGCCTGTTCCAATGAGGGGTCACATGATGTGGTTTTGTTAACATTTGTTGGAAAATTTTGAAAAATTTTAAATTAAAATAATAAATTTTAATATTGTCGGCGTTGGGTAAAGGGTTAAGCAGTTAAAATTGGAATGCTGACAGGAGAGGAGAGGGGTGGGGTGCAGAGGGATTGATGTCCTTCTCTTATGAGAACCGAGACAAATAAGCGGATGGCCAAAAGAGTTATTATTATCATATAAATTGGAAGACTCCAGGTCAGATTAGCGAGGAGTGAAAAACAGATCTCGCAAACATCGCGCTCACCCGGGCAATATATGTTATGCACTTTTGGCACTCTGCAAAAAAGATCATTCGATGACACTTGCATAACGTCAGTTTGGAAGTACTGCATTGTAATTTTTTCGCAGGCGTGTATTGCAATGGACGCAACACATAAGTGTAGATGGGCCTTTAACATAGTAATTACCTGAAATTTCTTGTACCACTGGAACCAAAAGGGCCATCGTTTCCCTTTTCTCTGCACCACATACACCACATGCTGTTTTCTGATTCATCATACCTCAACCATTCTT
>CM062297.1:402507607-402535206 GCA_031216915.1 Pictodentalium vernedei | reverse complement strand
AGTCACAGTGTGAGTAGGCATGTGTGTGTGTGTGTGTGTGGGGGGGGGGGGGGGGGGGGGGGGTGCTTGAGCACCCAGAGCAGAACATTTTGGGAAAACAAAATTTGCTAAATTGAAAACTAAACTAAAACTGGTTATTCATCAGTTGTCTGAGGGCAAATGCAGAGACGGCGGAAGCTCCAAAAAAGTGTGGGGAGGGGGGGGGGGGGGGCACAATTTTTTTTCTGGGTAACAGCAGGGTTATAGGACGAAAAATAAATTCTTAGGGGCTCAATGTGAAGGACAGGCGTGGGACATGGGTTGGAGGGGTACTTTGTCACCGAGCATGTCACAAATACGGAACGAAATTAAGTGCAGCTCTGGAAAGGGAATACATGCACACATTTTACCATAGTCCAAACTTGGACCCAAATTCCGTAATATAATTTGAAAATTATATTACGGAATTTGGGTCCAAGTTTGGACTAGTTTTACTATTACTATAGCTGTTATGACAAATTGTGAACTTGCGATGTGTAATGTCTCAATATATAAAATGGACAGCGACGCCGACACTATTGTGTTGCTAATTTTGTTAGAACTATTACTATCTCCCACTGTCAATGTGGCCATAGGAGCTGTTTACGTTATGTCAGAATACGTCCTGTTAGGGTACCCATAATTGGTGAAAAAAGTGTGGGGGGGGGGGGGCACCTGCCCCCTGTGCCCCCCAGCTCCGCCGTCCCTGGGTAAATGTCCGGCATTCCCACGGCTCTGACAAAGCGCCGGTAAACACCGAACATACGAACCAGACTACTATTAACTTCACATCGCTGATACACGAAATATTATTGCAAATAAACGCAATAGTACTGGGAATAAACGCAATAAGTATTGCGAATAAACGCAATAGTATTGTGAATAAACGCAATCTTGTTGCGAATAAACGCAATAGTATTGCAAATAGACGGAATAGTATTGCGAATAAATGCAATAGTTTTGCGAATTAACGCTATAGTATTGACAAGAAACGCAATAGTATTGCGAATAAACGGAATAATATTTTTATTCATGCTAGTTTCGTGACCGTAATGAGCTTCCGTCCCACCCACCGCCCCAGAAAAAAAGTTTGAAAATTTTTCCCGCAGAATTTTCAGACACCTACCCCCTTTTTCAATAAATACTCGAATTAATCCTGTATTTTCGCAACATTGTCGGACTCTGATACTTTGTGTGTGGTGTGCTTATTAGTCTGGCTACCTTTGAAAGCCAAAAGGCTGCAAATTTTGAGAAAATTTGTGTAATGCAGAACGGCGTCACCAAATTCCTCTTCAGGGAATCTCATTCTGCATGAATAATATGGTCTGTGAGACAGATCATTAGAATGAAGCCTCCAGAGGGTGCATTTGGCAATGGTTAGGGTTATTGGGTGAAAGGGCAAATTCCTATGCTACGGGTATAATTGCCTAGTAAAAACCCAATTTGATATGGGGCTCCTTTTGCAAGTGGGCATGGTTTCCCCTAATTTTACTTACAAGACGTACGGTTCTTTGACGTAAAACACTATTTCATTTTATTTTACCGCCATTTTTTTCTACATCATAATTTTATTCTCATCCGTTTTATAACAATATTAATATTGGCGGTTGTCATTTTTGCGGTTACCGTCTTTTTTGTGGACACGTGGTCGAGTGGTCCTTTTTCTAGTTGCAAATGAAGAACAATGATTCCAGATGCAGACAATTACATTGAAAAATGAACGAGCCCTCCCCCACTGATACGTGGTGAGGCACCACTACCCCCATGTGGACATGGACAAGTATAGCACATTATGTACATAGCCAGTGATATACACATTTGCTCTTATTATTATTATTATTATCATTATTATTATTATTATTTACTTCCAACAGAAAAAGAATCTCTTCAGGTTGAAAGACCTCTGGGGCCGCTGCGAGATCATATACCACGATACCTCCATATGCATATAGCAGAGGACATTCTTGCCGGTTATTTGATATTCAATAACAAACAACAGGACGAGCTTCATGAAAGGGGCATTGAAAGTTATTATTATCACGAACAAGCCCACAGTGTTTATGATGAGGTCCTTAGTAACCTGAATGACATTGGAAGGGATGCCATCGCTCATACGCACCCTTGCATTATTAATTTATTGGTTGACTGGTGTGAGTTAGACCGAATTATTTGTACGAAGGAATTTATTAACAAAACTCTTGATGTGGTTCCAAATGATATAGCTCTTTCGGAAAACTTACCAAATCCATATGTTGGGAAAGGGAAGAAAGTCAAATCAAGCACTCCAACAGACGCGACCGCAACAAAGCATACCACAATTCCATCCAATGAAACTACACAGCCTCAACTGAATACTTCCCAGCCTCAGCAGAAACAAACTGATACTCAGACCGAACAGACACAAAGGCAAAATCAGCCAGAACAGCAGCAGATGATATGGAATGCAGACCTGACCAAAGCTCTAATTGAGTTGTACGTAGTCCATCAAGACAAATTTCTCAGTAAGAAAGCGAAGAAAAAGGTGCTATGGGGAACTATTGCTGAGGAAATGCCATCCACCAGTGGCGATAGTAATATGATAACTGCCGCATGGTGTGGAAATAAATGGAAAAATCTTGTAGCGGCATTTAAAAATACCGAAGCACATAACAAAACATCCGGGGTTCAGCCTAAAAAATGCCCCTTTTATGACGAGTTAAACGACATTTTAGGCACGAAAACCAACATAAAACCTTTAAAAATAATGTCAGCCCTCCCACTACCTGTGTCCCAACACTCCACAACGCCTTCAGGGGAAACGCAGCCACCCTCTGACTCTAGGCCCATTGATACATCTGAAGAGAGGGTGGATCAACCCAGAGACGCTGATAACGACATGCAGCCCCCCCCCACCCCAAAATAAAAAAAAGAGAATTACCAAAACAGAGTGCGTAGTTCAGGCTATAAGGGACATCCAACAATCACAGACTGATATGATTCACGGCCTTCGAACCGATTTTATGAAAATGCACACAGAAAGGATGCAAAGATTGGATAAATTAATTGACTGCCTTGACAAAAATAAAAAGAAATAGAAATACTGATTTTTTTATTTGTATCAAGGCAGCCAATTCCAGTAAAGACCGGTGCATTTTATCAAAAGCGAAAGATGGAATACAACCACACTACAGAAATTTATATTTTTAAACTGTGGAACAATTGTCATTTCGGCTCCTTGTACAACACATTTGTTGTGATACTAGTAGGAACATGCGTGTTATTTGAATCCCCGTAGTCAAACATATATATCACTCAAAAGTTGATGGGACACACTTTCCATTGCTATTCCATTGCAATAATTCTATTGCAGATGGGGTTCCAACAACACGTGTGTTTAAATTCCTGTTGCAGTACATTCATCATAATACTTATTCAGATGATAAGACTTCGTGTCTTCCACCAATAAATACAATGAATTTATTAAAACCAACGTTGAGTCTCTTTCGACTACTAAAGCGAGAAATACCAATGCATAAGGAACTGAAGTGACAAATGTATTCAAAGACCTGAGCGAAAATATCTTTATTATATTCCAAAGGCTACCTCCTACATGAATAAAAACCACAGCCCACTCTCAGCTTCGTATCCTACTTTCAGCGGTGTGTCGTACTGTCCGTGATGGCGGACAATTTTAAGCTGACTGTATCACCAGGCCTATTTTCGAACCCTCAGCATGCACTACTGCAGACAGAAGCCCTTAAAATTCAATCAAAACTCTTTCAATTTACCATTAAATTCATTAAAATCATTAAAAACCTTTTAAACGTACCATCAATTCTCGTAATGAAAATTTTCATGGCATAAACCTAAAACCCTTACAAATCAATGAAAAGCCCATTAAAATGAATTTTTAAGGGCAGTTTCAACCATTAAAAACATCTTGAAACATTTTGTAAATATTTAAGTGCCCTTAAATACCCTTACATTTTGTAACATGTAAGTTTAAGAGCCATGAAAAAGTTTGCATCAGTATTTTTAAGGGTGTTTTTCTTTTTTTATTATCATTTTTTAAAATGAAAACGCTCGATCCTTTAAGGGCCCTTAATATACACTTAAATTATCAAATAGGCAATAATTAATGTCATTAAAATATCAAAATGTTCACATTTAATTTAATGCCACTGAAATTACCCTTAATATGAAAAAAAAACTTGCATTTGAAAATATTGATTTCATCAGTCTTTCGATTTTGAAAATCGTAGGCGCGTTATACATCGCTCGCTACTATTTGAAGTGAGGCGCGCTATCAGTATCCAGCCCCGTCGAGTGATGGTTGTGTTGTTGGCAAGAATAGTTAACATGCAAATTGCAATGAAGATTGCATCCACTAATTGACAGCACTGTGCACTCAGTGCGGCATTTGGGCACATCGATATTGAACGGCAACATGAAAGCTGGACTATTTGGTGCTTTCATGGTTTCCATTAACCCTTTACCTAACGCTAGTAGCAGACGACACTCGTAAAAAAAGTCTCGTATAACTAAAAGTTTTAATTTTTTGCTTCCAAAACATAGGTTGTGACTCCTCGTTGGAAAGAGCGCGACGCGATCGTTCCAATGAGGGGTCACAACCTATGTTTTGGAAGCAAAAAATTAAAATATTAAAAAAATTGAATGGCGATTTTCATTTATAGCGCTGGCCAATTTTGGTCATTACGCTACATAAAGGTTTAAAGGAATCCCAACTTTTGGGTCATGATGATGTATTATGCTCCAAGTAACAAAAAAAGAGCACACTGCAGCTATAATTTATGTAGAGCTAATAAATTTGCTCCATCAGTGAATACTGAATGGTAATTGGTTCAGGGAGCACATGAAAATGAATGTGACAAATTTTAATTTTTCAGCAATATTTTGGGTAACAATTATCTGTTGATTCTGAGACCATTTTTACGTCCATCTCACTCTGATATGAAATAATTGTCACTTCTTTCCATTAAACTGATACATAAATTTGTAGGATTTACAGTTGCTTTCAGCTTCCATGGCTAAAATCATAACCGCCACACAAATTAAAAAAATTCTCTGTAGCCAATTGTTTATTTTTCATGTGCATTTTTTATTATTTGTGTTTATGGTTATTTTCTGAATTTGGTACATGAATAAAGTCAAGATTAACCAATCGTTTATACCGTTGCTCACTTTGGAGGACTTCTACCACAGGCATTTGTTACCGGGTCCTATTTTACCATTGAAAGGGAGCTTGTTTACCATAGTTAACAAGCACTGCTCCAGTTCCCGGGGTTTGCATGGGGAATCAGATGCACGCTTGTCATATTACAGGCATTGGTTGCCGGGTCGTATGTGTATTATACATCATAATGCAGCAATGAGTAAATTAAAACAGAGCTTGTCTATGGCGTAAACAAGCACACCCCCAATTCCAAGCAATCCAACAGGGAAGGACTCAACTATGTTAACCCTTTTCCCAATGCGGATTTAGCAGATGACACTTGGGAAAAAAATACTTGAGTAACTACTAAATTTCCTTTTATGTCTCATTGAGGGGGTCATAAGCTATGTTTTTGAGACAAAAAATGAAAATCTAATAAAATTCCAATGGCAATTTTTGTGAATAGCACTGGCCGGTTTTGGCCATTGTGTTGGGTAAAAGGTTAACATTTCACTGGTAGATGTAGAAACATATATTCAACGCAAAGAACATGATTTTCCATTAGAACATACATGTATGGTGAATTAACTCTTTTTAAGCCCCCCAAAAATACGATTTGTTTCTCAGACATTTTTTTTGGTATATTCAATGAGGAAGGGAGGATCAATGGTATGATAACAGAATTCTAGCCCTGAGTCACCCCAATATAATTCCAGTCCCGAGTCACCTCAGAATGCCAGGTTTGACGTGCAGCACTATTTTGTATTCTTAAATCAGTTTATTAAACGTGACAAAAATAAACAATGTTTTCTCAACAAAACAGAAATAATATATACATATGTCACAATGCAGCATCTTCAACACTCAGTCTTATTAATTACCTGACCTGTGTCTAAGCCGGGGGGGGGGGGGGGGGGGGGGATTGAAGGGCAGTGCTTTGCAGTGGCAGAAAAAAGGGGGGGGGGGGGTGGGCTTCATGATGAGTAATGGTGTATGTAAGCACGTGTACAGGTGTCTGGAAACCTGTCCAAGAGAGATATATCGACCCTACTGTAGTGTAAAGTACCCCCCATCCCCACCCCCCACACTCAGATGTGGGTATTTTGAAATAGGGTTGAAATATCACTTTAGGTCAGGTCTCCAGACGCCTGTGTTGCAATTCAGGTTGGTGTACATCAGAACGGGAGATACTGTACCTATAACTATCTACTGGGTACATCACTACATGTATGTCATGTTACGTTTCTGTTGAACCCCCACTAAAGATACAGAATTTGCATCCAAAAATTGACATAATTATCATATACTATACATATGTTTCACTTTCAGATTTTAGGTTTTGATCCTCATTTTAATTAAAAAAAAACGTGGTGTTGTTTTCATTTTTTTGTACAGGTTACCTACTCTATTTTAAACCGGGAACGGACATTAGTATGTCAATCAAAGCCCAATGGCCCAACCACCACTTGAAAATACACTAGTTTAAAGTTATAAATATTGTGTGTTCAAAAATAGTTGGTTTGTTGTTGTGGGGAATTTGGAAAGCATGAAAGAAAAAAAAATAAAATCAAGACGACCTCCTTCCGTATACCCTTCCCATGTCAATGCCTATCAAACATGTTTCAAACTGGATGATAGTTTGGAGAAGTGAGTTTTTAAATTCACAGACAGTAAATTGAAATGGCTTAATATTTTGCGTAAATTACACAGAATAGTAAGCCATTTTGATTTACTGCCCGTGAATTTGGAAGTATCGCCTCTCCAAGCTTTCGTCCCATTTGAAACTTTGGGGGGTGGAGGAGCTTTGACATGGGAAGGGCACCCTAGTTCTTAAATCTGAAAAAAAGATTGGGTGGGCTTCAGCACGAGTATGGGCCTGAATTTGGCACGTGTCAGTGTGGTACATGTATGTGGATATCATGTTTGAGTCTGTATAATCCAGGGAGCAAATTGTTTTGAAAATTTTGCATAGCTTTTTTTTGATGGTCACAGCAGATGACGCGAAGCGTCATCCGAACCGCGAAGCGGTTCGCTGGGGGTGAGCACGAGTGGAGGGGTCCCCCCTCTCTCGTCGGTGTCTCTCGGGACAATTTGAAATTTCAGAGGCCAGGAGACGCATTCTGGTTGATTCTGAGAGCATAAAATGTTATGTGATGAGAGAGGAATGAATCAACTTTCTTAGGGATTCAGGCCTATGCGGGAAAGGCGCACCATTGCGCTCGCGCCCCTAAATGCACCTGCATTTAAAATGGGGCGAGCAATTTTATGTGCGCCCCGATAATCATCTGCAATGAGCACAACTCAGACTGCGAACATATCAGAGATGCCGCAAATTAGGAACTTCCAAAGTTGATGCTATTCTCTAAAATTTTAACGTTCAAATTACCTCGGTTTTCGGATAAATAATCCCTTGAATCAAAAGAATAGTTGCTCCATCAATTTAGCTGTACACATGCGCAGTTGTGTCTGTTACCAAATATTGACAGAGATTTCCCAAAACATGCACACGTTTTGGAAAATCCCGGCCAATATTTGGTAACAGGCGCAACTCTGCATGTGTACAGCACAATTGTCTTTTAGAGGGGGTCTGAACATTCACTCATTGAGACTCTTCCGGGTTCCCCACTGGTGAATGCGACGGGAGCGGGTCTTTTCGGCCTCGGGAACATTCGGCCTCAGGAACATTCGGCCCCGGGAACTTTCGGCCTGGGAACATTCGGCCTGGGAACATTCGGCCTCCGTTTTAAACTTGGGAGACTAAGATAGACGCGGTTTAAGATGAGTTTAAACACCTTTGTTACAACTAAAAACAAATCTAAATACACCGTAATATAAAATATATACAATATAAAATACATTTAACATTGACAGATATACTGACAAATACAAAATACAATTACACTTTATATATATACTGGAACCTAATAAGGTACTCCTAACCTCTAAACCGCACTTAATACAAGGAGACATTTTTGATGCTGGACAAGCAAGTAAAGCAGCAAGATTGATGTTGGACTCAAATGAATGAAAAGTTTAAGCGCGCCAAAGGCGGGCAGGTACAATGTGAGAGTTAAATTCCTTGCCACCGAATAACTTTATTTGCTTTATAACTGTAACAAAAAGGATAAAATCCACAAATAAATGTTTTCGAAGGGTTCAAAGAAACTGTAAAAACAGTAGGCCTACCTATATGATCGCCTAATCAAGTGTGATTAAATCAACCAAGCTTCAGTCGTACTGTAAAAACGCTGTAAGAGTACCTCATCAGAGGCCAAAACTTTGATCACTACTTCAGAAAAACTTATAAAAACAAAATTTTTAAGTTGAGTTGTGGCAAACAACTTCCAAGAAGTATATCATTTCGGGTTTGCATGTCGGCAGTGGAGCGCATATATTGTCATTCTGTTATTCAATACAGTGGATTTTATACAATGGATTTTATATTTAAGTTTAATTCATTATGGATCGGTCTTGTGTTTAATATATTTCGTCTTTAGGAATAAAGGTAGGTGCGCCGTATATATTATTCTAAAAAAATATTCTGGAAAACTCCTAATATACAAAAAAAAAAAAAAAAATTAACTAAAAAATTATTTTTTAAAGTTTTTTTTCAGCTCCCAAACTCCGAAAATTTTTACCAAAAGTGGGAACATTCGGCCTCAAAAGTGGGAACATTCGGCCTCGACTGAGGCCGAATGTTCCCGGAAAAATAGCTGGGGCCGAATGTTCCCGAGGCCGAAAAGACCCGGACCCAATGCGACAGGGTGCAAAGTTAAACAGATTTTTCGGAAATAAATTAATCCGGCCTCGTAATTTGCTTTGGCACTTTGCGATTCATAGACCTAAAGTTGTATCGCTATGTGTGGATATTGCATCGCATATTGCGATGCGATTCCGGTCATTTTGCTCCCTGTAATCACTTATCAGTCCTGTTCTGGTATGGAATGTGTTAATACATCATATTTCTGACATTTGGTCAACAATTATGCAAAATAAGTTGAAACATTCTTGGGCACAATTTGGTTTCTTTCATTGAAATCAGATATCAAAATAATTGATCTTCATATCAAATCAAGGTTCTGCTTTTGGGCAGTTTAATAATGGTATTCATTTGCCAAATGAGAATCCAGTATTTACATTTAATACTAGATTTCTAATTAGGCAAATGAAGGAAAAGGAATACTATTAAACACCAGACTATGTAACATTGAATCGGGTGGGGACAGGGATCTGTCCTCGGGTCAAGTATTCCCCAAAATAATAGGGTCGGTGGCTTCGGCCTGGTGGGAATTAATACATTATTTAATAATGTATTCATTTCCACCATGCCGAAGCCATCAACCCCTATTATTTTTTTATAATACTTGACCCGAGGACAGATCCCTGGGACTGCCCCGATTCTTTGTTTTCGTAGTCTGGTGTTTTAAAAACACAAGACTATGAAAACATTGAATCGTTCTTACCATAGGGATCTGTCTCTGGACCAAATATTCAACACCAGACATCGAAAACATTGAATCAGGGTTGCCACAGAGATCTATCATCGGACCAAGTATCTCCAAAAATAAAACAAACTGCCACATACTGAAATTTAAGTACCCCAGAACTCAAGATTAAAATTAGATATTCACAAGATGGAATAGTGAAAATGTGCCATATATTCATTATCATTAGCATTGAATATATGGTAATTTTCCACTATTGAGAAACCACAAACATCCATCTTCTATTGCAGTGACTAATGGATGGGATAAATCTTTGGCCTTCACATATGTACATTTCATACTTTCTTCACGCTGTACGCATCTATACCACAAAGGTGAGTGGGGGTCAAATTTCACTTCATTGTAAAACTGTATGTATGCTAAGCTATGCACACTACATTTGCTAGTATTTCTATGTTGGAGAAAAAACAAAATCCGTCCAAAGTTTACAAATTTTCCAGAAGATACTTTTTGTGCGTGTGGTCCTCGAGTGAATTCAACACATATAATTGAGGACAAAGTCTTCGCTGCAGATAACTCTTTTGATGCAGAGCTATATCTAGTTACACGTTTAGTGTGTGGATGGGTCTCCTGGTGGGAAAAAAAAATTCACTATGGAACACGAAAAAGGTTCGAGACCACAAGATTTTTCACCACATAGTGTATGAATAGCATTTGTGTGTGATTTTCTCAATTTTATATGTCTACCATTGTCGGAGAGCTACACGTGTTCGCTTTAACTTCATCTGGGTATTCAGTATACAAGTATAAGGAATCTTCATTTTCAAACGTATTAGGAATCTGGTTTGTTGCCAACATGAAACTGCACCAGTCATGTATGAGGAACGTTTCTATTACAGTTGCCTCTGGGTATCTTCTGTTCATTACTCTTTTACAAATCCGTGAATTGAAACGTTCAAAAACGAACATCCAAGTCCCATACACTGGACCAAACCGTCGTATACCATCTGGTATGTGATGCAACAAGTGTGTTGTTATGTTTTGAATGTGCAAAGTGTAATCCCGTTCCACCATTGCAATAGCCTTGTTTAGTTTTACTTCCATGACATTGATGTTATCTGGGATATGACTCTCTTGACATAATTCTGTAATGCTGTCCAATAAAGCAAATAATGTCTGTCTACACTGTTTATCCAATAATTCTTTGAGGCAAAATTTCAAAATACCATGGCAAGCAATTTGTTTCCAGTCATATGATTTTAATGAACTAGATTTACTGATAAAAGGTGATGGTTTTAATCCAAACCCCAATGGAACTCGAATACTTTTTGCTATGTGATCTGCAATTTGAAGCTGTTCCTTTGTTAGAATGTAAGGAAGTTTTATATTTTTTAATTTGGAAGTAGTTGATTCATCGCCAGGTGTCAAATTAGTATTTGAGAGACGGTTCATGTCCTTCTCGGATGCAATTATTTTTTCCAAATGGCTTGTTTTCCCACTTATTAAGGACATCAAATTTTGCACAACGTCTTTGATGGTGTGACAAGCATCTGGCTGACTTTGAGTCAGTCTGTTATGCCCGGGTAGATTACTCAACACATAACTGCTCTTACAGCCTGTTGCAGTGGCCACACAATTAGCTTGAGTTTTATTTTTAGCATGTTCATAAGCATCACGATAACTGCGTTCCTCCACAGCTGATCGAGAAATCGGTCTGTCAGATACGTCAACTGACTTTAGGTAAAAGTTATCACTATCTTGACGAAGTGAATCATCTTTTCCCAAGAATGAACTATTTGATAAGTAGACAACTTTATCTAAATGTTTGCATTTCACTCCTCGAACATGGCACCAATGGCAACCATTTAAAGCACCACTGCCGAGCTGATTAAACAATTTTGATAGACCTGGATAGTCTAAAACATACAAGAGTAATTTAACTTTTAAATCCACAGGAGCTTTATGGAAATCACTATATATTTTACAACCACTTAAAAACAACAACTCATCAACTAGAACTTCTATGTATGGGTCAAAATGTAATGCTTCTGATCTACCATTTCCAGGAATAATTCCCACAAGATTGATATTTCCGAATGCATTCCGTACATGTCTGGGAAAATTCAATATTGTTAGCATTATGGGTGTCATAGAATAAATAACACCAACATTGTGGTATGGATTAACACCATCAAGTTCTAATACCATGGAAATTCCCATTTTGTTGCCAGAAAAATAACCATTTGAAGAAAAGGCTTCTTTCCAAGAAGGTGAATGGTGAATGTCCCACATTTCTTCACCTTCATATGAGCTTCCTGGGTGACACTGAACAAGTTGTGCCAAATTGGCTTCACCAAATAACCTCTTCAATCTTGGCCCCAGCGGTATATATAAAAAATCTTTCCTACAAACAGGTCTCTTTGAAGAATTGTCCATAAACCTGTCTTGTTTGCACACAGGACATATGTTGAGATCTGCGTACTTGTATTTGTTACTGTCTCTAAATATTACACAGTCATTTATACAAACACTATAAACCTTTTTTTTAACAATAAAAGGGTCAATAAGCTTGCGGGCTTTGTCATAATTATCAGGTAAAAAACTCTTTCCAAAATTATCATACAATGTTTTTTGAAGTTTAAGATTGTTGGTAAATGCTGTTTTGCTCATCGATGGATGTGAAACAAAAAGAAGGAAGTTTAACGCTAGCCACTGGAGAACTGTCATGTCTGTGTTGGGTAAAACTTGAGTTGCAATTCCGGAAGTGTAAACACTTTTGTCATAATCATATAAATATGATGAATTGTTTTGTTGCACATGCAGCGCTTCACAATCGATATCATTATTGCTGCAACTGCTCTCATCAGAACTCATGCTGAAATCGTCCTCAGATTGAACCGAAACATCATCAGGCATATACCAGTATTCATTACAAGCACTTGATGAAATGTCATCTATAAACTGCAAATCACCATTTCCACTGACATTCCTTTCATTCTCATCTGAATATTCATCTGACAAATGGCTGTTGGTTGTTTCTCCGTGTTCGCAACACCTGCAAATTAAAGTAAGGGTTTAGTAGAGATGTGTCTGTCCCTGTTGGGACTACGGAATATGCCCCCCACCCCCATCTCATTTTGGTTTCAGAACCTCAAAAATTGAAAATTTGAAAAAGGGCCATAGCTCACTAAAAAATATTCCGACCAAACTCCAAATCAGAGTTGCACAGGTTCCCATGATGATTGACCACTGTAGCAAATTTGATTCTAATGGAACAAGAAACGTCTTAGAAAATGTCGGGACAAAATTTTGTTCAATGCATTTGTGTATTCTAAGTTGAAAAAGGGCCATAACTCGGTCAAAAATATTCCAACCAAACACCAGATCACGAGTGCACAGGTACCCGTGATGACTGACCCCTGTAGCAAATGTGATGCAAATTGAACAAGAAACTTCTGAGAAAACGTCCCGACAAAATGTGAAAGTACAAAATGCACTAGTTAGCAGAATTTCAGCTCATTGATAACCGGGTTTACCCAGTGGTCCACAAGCTGAAAATTTGCTACTTCCTGTGTATTCAGGGGGGGGGGGGTCAGGAAAAAAATTGCCGACACTTGGCTGAAAAAAAAAATTTTCCGGTCTCTTGATACCCACCACCCTTGAAAAATTTTTTTTTCCATTTTGCCAAGGGGTACCCACCACCCAAATTCATGAAAATAACCTAATTTCTAACCAAGGCAGTGTCGAAATCGCCAACTACCTACCTTCATTATTTAACCCTTTACCTGACACAGCTATTTAGAAAAAAATATTCAAGTTTCATATCTTTGAGAAAAAGTCTCATAATTCTTCAATAAAAGCATATGAATATGAATATCAATAGAACTGGCTCTGTGAGCCAGTTCTATTGATATTCCTATTTGTATACTTTTATACTGAGAAACATTTTAAAATATTTTGGATTGTGTCCTGTTGTGTCAGTTAATTTTCTGTCTGTTTTTGTCTGCTGTGTTTGGTAAAGGGTTAATTAATTTCTTCTTTGATTGACAGATCTCATGGAGCCCTGCCAATCAAAATATAAATAACAGAATGTTTTACAAAACTGACAAAACAGGAAAGATAATAATGAATGGAGATCTTGACTTTTCGACATTAGATTGAATGGGTAGTGAGGGGCTTGCTAATTAATATTTGCCCTGAGGAAGAACCTCAGATGTGTCTAAGTTTACTTTTGTTGTACATGATACATGCATGGTAGGACAAAATCATTACTTTTTTCATTGTATAAAATATCACACAGTTGAAGAAAGAGGGCATTAATACACAGTGCTTCACATTTGCCCAGACAAGGGGAGCTGAAAACAGTGCACCTAAAAATGCTAAGGCGAGCTGCTAGGAGAGCTAAAAATTGTGCACCTGGAATTTTTAAGGCGGGCGTTTTTTTGTTTTTTGGGGTGGGGTTTTTTTGCGTAGTGTTAAAATATTACCATATTTACCCGATGAAGTGGAACACGCTTTGTATTTGAACACCTGAATTTTTCAGAAAAATATTTTTTAAAACTACTCCAATTTATTATGATTGGAAAAGTTTTTAAAATACTTTTCTGAATTCATCGTAAGTCTGAACAGGAAGGCTACATCATATTCATAACTTGAGTTACTGTTGTACTTGTGATACTTTCGATGTGCTGTATTGGGAATGGGTCAATTCGTAATTAGGTCAATTCATACTCAGTCAAGCTGAGTCAATTCGTAATCAGTTTTTTGAGTACGAATTGACCCGAACTGAAAAAAGCTGAGTCAGTTCGTAATCAGTTTTTTTTTTCAAACCGAGTCAATTCATACTCCAAATGAAAGTGTCAATGACACTGTAGCTCAACTTGTCAAGACAAAGACATGTACATGTATAGTATGTGACACAGCAATGGCAAACATCTAGGTAATGACCTGATAACAAAGGTACATATAAAGTATTGTAACGGTCTGTACATAAATACTGACCGTTGCCTGTAACAAATGTATAGGTGAAGTATTGTAAAGGTGGGCTACAGTCAGATGCTAAACTGAAAAGAAATCTTTGAGTCCCAGAGTGGGTCTGACTCAACCCCAAAATATTTGTTCTCATAGCACAGTGATAACAAAGGCACCCCAAAACACACTCGTTCCTGTCCCAAGGTGAAAACAAAGGTACCCAAGAAGTTTTGTGAAGATCAGTTCATAAATACGAGCTGTATCGAACTTGTGACAAAAAACTGATTGGACCAAATTTTGGTACAAAATGGCTACTGGTAGCCATCTTGAATTTTGGACCACACCCAGAAACACTCATTCTCGTCCCAAGGTGATAACAAAGGTACCCAAGAAGTTTTGTGAAGATCGGTTCATAAATACAGCCTCTACCCTGAGCCGTATTGACATGTGTGCTTACATTGTGTAAGTAGCACTGAATAAATCAAAGTTCATCTAATTTGCATAATTTCTGCACGAAAAAAAAAAACCTTACAATATGTGATGTATTCCATGTTACTAAACATTCATACAAAAATTTATTCAAATCAAAACTTTCATACAGAAGTTCTGTACAAAAGACTGATTGCACGAATTTTGGTACAAAATGGCTGCTGGTGGCCATCTTGAATTTCGGACCACACCCAAAAACACTCGCTCTCATCCCACGGTGATAACAAAGGTACCCAAGAAGTTTTGTAAAGATTGGTTCATAAATATGGCCTCTAGTCTGAGCCGTATAGAAGTTGTGTACAAAAAACTGATTAGACCTAATTTCGGTACAAAATGGCCACTGGCAGCCATCTTGAATTTTAGACTGCACCCAGAAACACTCGTTCTCGTCCCAAGGTGATAACAAAGGTACCCAAGACATTTCGTGAAGATTAGTTCTTAAATACAGACTCTAGCCCGAGCCGTATTGACATGTGTACTTACTGTGTGTAAGTCGCAATGAAAAAATCAAAGTTCATCTAATTTGCATAATTTCTGCACGAGAAAAAAACCCGTATTATATGTGATGTATCCCATGGTACTAAACATTCACACAAAAAATTATTCAAATCAGCGCTTTCATATGGAAGTTCTGTGCAAAAATCTGATTGCACCTAATTTTGTACAAAATGGCTGCCATCGGCCATCTTGAATTTCGGACCGGACCCAAAAACACTTGTTCTCGTCCCACGGTGATACCAAAGGTACCCAAGAAGTTTCGTAAAGAACGGTTCATAAATACGGCCTCTAGTCCAAGCCGTATTGGCATTTGCACTTAACAGTGCTGAAAGTAACACCAAAAAACATCAAAATTAGTCTAATTTGCACAATTTATGCACAAGAAAAAAACCCGTATTATATGTGATGTATCCCATGGTACTAAACATTCATACAAAAAATTATTCAAATCAGAGCTTTCATATGGAAGTTCTGTACAAAAAACAGATTTCTGCATCGTCGGTACAAAATGGCAGCTGGTGGCCATCTTGAATTTCGGACCGCACCCAAAAACACTCGTTCTCGTCCCACGGTCATAACAAAGGTACCCAAGAAGTTTCGTAAAGATCGGTTCATAAATACGGCCTCTAGCCCGAGCCGTATCCAATTGTTGACAGACGGACAGACGGACGACGGGCCATGACAAAAGCTCAAATTTGGCTCCGCCAAAGTTGAGCTAAAAATGGTTGCGAAACATAAAAAGCTAAGTTGTTTTGGAACAGATAAAAGAAAAGAAATAACAACTCCCAATTTTCATAAATGCGGGTTTATTTCGAAGATTTTCGAAGTGAAATCTGGTACAATGTTCACGATGTTTTAAAACTGATACATTTATTTATCGTTTGTTTAAATTCCTAGTTACAAAATGGGAATTATGGCAGACTGAAATTTCGATATTTCGACATCAGAGTGAGGCGTTTAACATGCATCAATCAATTTATCAATACATTCAGTTGCCGCCTCACAAGGTGTTTTTACAATAAATTATACTTGGGGAACAAAAACCAATCACTGCTAATGACAACAAAGGTAATGGCTGCTCACTTATATACACACCTTGAATGCACCATATATATGTTGGTGCGCTAAAACCTTTCATTTAGTCGGAGTTTTCTCCACTCCTTTTTTGTAACCACTGTGGTCATATACCGGGCCGCTCAGGCCTGGACATTTACGCAGGTGATTTAATATAATTACCGGGGTTAACGTGAAACAGCTTATCTGTAATGATATTGAATCATATGCCGGGTTCGTAATGATCCCGAGTCTGAAAAACAGGGGCCGCACTTCGTAAAGACAGGATGTATCGCCGAGACTGTGACATTATTGTTCTGAAAAACAGAACAACGCACAGCATACGTTTTATTTTAAAATACTTCTTCTATTTGGTAATTTTATTTAAAAATGCCTCGACGAACTGTTTCGAGAATGAAGGTGGACAAGGTCATGTTCGATGGCGACAAACTTACCTCTAATTATACAGGGGGAAATCCAAATGACATACCGGCGAAACATTTTATTTTAATACAGAAACAAATTCAATATCTCGAAAAATACTGGGCGAATTGTTTAAAATCGGACATTATTCTGGGGTACAATGATCTGGAAAAGACAGATATGGTATTTTTATGTCATTATTTTATGAAATGCAGGTTCTAGAAATTCGCTGACTGAAGACTAATATTGCTAATCAGGTTCAGACTCTGGAAGAAATTTCTCGTCGTAGTCGTCGAGCACTAACTGATTATGTAATGCTTCTCTACTAACCGCACTTGGGTACCCCACTTTTCTACACAAAAAGTGGGGTACGCGAAGTGCGGTTTTATACGGAGTGTACACGTAATGACAGGCCCACTCCAAGTCACAGCGGAGTAGGGGGATGGTTAATGCAGTATGTATGTTTAATTTCATTCATGCATTCATCATTCTTTCATGTCACTGGATTAAACATATTTCATTTGCTAAAATACAGGCCACGGAATTTCACGCGAACGATCGTTTCATTCGCGGGATGGTTGCGCAAATCCCAAAATCCGCGAACGATGTTTCGTTCACGCAAAAAATATGACGTGAACGAAATTTTTGAGTCCGAATTTTTTGTTATTCATTGATGTGTCAGTGTGCCGTGGTACCCTGATCGCCAGATAACAAAATACAACAAATGAATATGAAGTAGAAGTGGTAGTTTGTCCTGTTGCTTGAACTTATATAGTACTGTATTTTACACCTGCGATTCTAAACACAACATTTCAACATTTATTTTCACGGACATTATATAAGTATAGTAACTGACAGCACGAAAGCATGAAACATATCAACCATTGTGGGTTTTTCCATGGTTGTGTTCTATTTGATATTGGTGTAGATTCAGCGTGCTTTTGCCCTCATTATTGTTGCATGGGAATTCGCCCCAGTTTTTTTTTTCATATCTTATGGAGATCAAACAAAGGGATGTAGAGGTTGAGATTGAAGACACTAATTTTAGAAATTGGACTTAAATAGTATTTGCCGTGGCGCTGATATGGAAATGCAGAAAAATATTCAAGGAAAAACTTTATCTAACGTTAAACATTTATGTGGGTCGAAATGGCATGGGCCTGGAACACCTATGGTTGTTTCACTAGTAGACTTCAATTTTTTGGTAAACACGCATGCACTGGTGTTTGTTTTATTTTTTATGAATGGCGCGGTGATCTGTCAATATTTTCTCAGCCCTAGTCCTGAGGTCTTGCATCCATTGATGTTCATCAGCGAAAGAATCTTATACTCACTTCAGCCTTCCTTTGCTGACATTGACAACACCAGCCACTGGTATTGTCTATGTCAGCAACGGAAGTCTCGAGTCACATGTAATATTCATTGATTGCGGAATGGCTTCTACGTCAGTATTCATTATTGCTGTAATTTATTACAATGAATACTAATACCTTTAAATATTTTGTTTCTTAATGGTTTTACCATATTGGTATAAGCGTAAACCTGTACAACTTATGTCAACCCCCAAATATTTCATCTTATATCTTGTTTTAATCACGTAATCTTTTGCGTAACCAATTGGTTGCGCAAAAATAATTAACGTGAACGAAAAAATGGGTTATGCAAGCCCAAAACACGCGAACGAAAAATGGGTTCCGTAAATTTTTGAAATTTCGTGGCCTGAAATAGCATAGTGGATTAGAGGACAAGTGCCATTTCACATATATATTACTCACACCAAAATTTGCTAAGTTTAAGATAACTGTTTAAAATCCAATAAAAAAAATAAAATAAGAATGGTTACGAATTGACCCGACTTTTGATTACGAATTGACCAGAGTACGAATTGACTTGGTTACGAATTGACTCAGCTTAGACTTGATTACGAATTGACTTGATTACGATATGACCCGGAACCGCTGTATTTATTAAAAGACATATGTCAACCGTATGTGTTATTACTCACGCCGGTGAAAGAAGGAAAGACCCACTGCATGTGTTCAAGGTAAGTTGAATTCAAACGGTAAATCCAAATGCAAAACTTCCAAGAAAACCGTTATATTTCCATGTCATATATATACGATAATACCATAGTGTGTTTTGATATGTTTGATATCTCAACGAGTTGAAAGTGAGTTTTTTTCGCGAGGCTTGCCGAGCGAACAAAACTCACTTTCAACGAGTTGAGATATCAAACATATCAAAACACACTATGGTATTGTTGTATTTATCTTATACCGACCATTTTTGTTCTTTTCTGCATTTTTAAAAGGGTTTTGGGGTTGATTTCGTGTCAAAATGTCGACTCAAAATGTTCTCCAAGCTATATGGCATAGGGGTATGTGTTATAGATAATCTATAACACATGGGCTATATCTTCAACAGGTATAAGATAAAAGCGAACAGGTCACAAGGTCGGGAGATGGTGTCTTTCGAATGTGAATATTAATGTAACCGCTATATTGGGGGTCACACTATGGAAGGAAATGATCGTGGGAAACAGGCTATTGGACGAATGACAATGGGCTTGTTGTTATTATACAGAGGTTAAATATACCTAATGTCCTTGGCGATGCCTCACACCAATACTGTGTAAAGTTGAGTCCATAAATCTGTTCACACTCACAGCGTCACAATGCCGTTGAGAGTCCTCTAGGCAACGCACAAGTCCAACTTTAAGGATGCCATAACATGTCAACAAGAGTCCGTAGAAACGGTGGTAAAAATATCAATATAAACAGCATCAATTATACATCTTGAAGAATTAATTATATAAACATATCAACAGCAGGAATCAAGTAATATATCGAGGAGTAATAAATCAATACATCTTGACAGCTCGAATTATCATGGCGAAAAGCCCAGTCTCTCGCTTTTAGAATCTGGATGTCACGTGACTCGAACTCCTGTTTTTCGTGTAGTGAACACAGTTCATCAATCTTGATAATATCTTAACCCGGTTCGTACCCGGCTCGTACCACACTCCTCCCAGTTCTATAAAGCTCCATACCATTTCTGAAGTTATATATTTCAAGATAATTTTGTTGTGCTGCTGAATTAAAAATATCAAATATTTTTCTTCTAAATACTGTAAAGCTGTTGTGCGTTTGCAGTAGTGATATTAAGGATCTCCAGAAGTGTTTCTTCTCGTTCCCGAGAGACCATTTGTGCTACCATACCTATAAAAGACGGAGTGTTTATATCTGTCCCACATGCCCAGCCAAAATACGGTGAATCCGTTTCCAACAGAAGACGATTTGTTGGTACTTCTCTCAAAGCCAAAATCTGTTCCTTGTTAAAGCTTTTGACAAGACCAGTAAAACCAAAATAGCAGTTCTTAAAATAATCCTTCCAAGCATATAACTGGCCTCTGCCACCAGTGAAGCAATGCAGATGAATTCGTTGTGTAGGTGCACAATTCCGCTTGACAGCCTCTAGACATTTCGAGAAATTTGCAGCAGTATCTGTAGCATTTGTGCCACGAACATGGATAATAATAGGCTTTCTTTTGGTGCAGATATCCAGTATTTCTTCCAAAACTTCTTCCTGTTTCTTCCAGTACATGGGATTAACAGTATGATCCAAACCAATCTCTCCTACAGCACTGACGCTGGGTGAGTCAATTAATTCTTTTAGGTGATCAAATCTGGATATACTCAATTTGTCTACTTTCTTTGGATGAACTCCAATGGCTACCTTCCAAGATGATGCTCTACTAGGAAGTGTAAAATTATAGTTTTCTGGGTCACAATGTATGTCCACCCCACCGATGAGTTTGACCTTGACTAAAGGTTCTCTTGGCATGTAGTGCAACATATCTTCTATTGATGTTGATGTAATTTTCAATTCTCTACAGGTTCTATCGAAGTGAAAATGGCTGTCTATAGCAATTAATGCAGATTCATTGGCATCTTCGGAATAAAGTGGTACCTTACTGGACGATGAATTCCTGACAGTGATTTTGAGGTCATATTTTTGATCAAGAGCCGCCCGTTGTTGTGTACATTTTCCCTGTTTTTCTTTGCTGGTTGAAGTTACAATGCTGGGTGCAGATACAATACTATCTGAAGTTGCAATACTGGCTGAAGTTGCAATACTGGCTGAAGTTGTAGTAATAGTGTGGGAAGAAGATTGAAATCCAATGGGCAATGCCCGCGCAGGTTCGAACCCTGCTCGCAGCGCCATAATAATGTAACCGCTATATTGGGGGTCACACTATGGAAGGAAATGATCGTGGGAAACAGGCTATTGGACGAATGACAATGGGCTTGTTGTTATTATACAGAGGTTAAATATACCTAATGTCCTTGGCGATGCCTCACACCAATACTGTGTAAAGTTGAGTCCATAAATCTGTTCACACTCACAGCGTCACAATGCCGTTGAGAGTCCTCTAGGCAACGCACAAGTCCAACTTTAAGGATGCCATAACATGTCAACAAGAGTCCGTAGAAACGGTGGTAAAAATATCAATATAAGCAGCATCAATTATACATCTTGAAGAATTAATTATATAAACATATCAACAGCAGGAATCAAGTAATATATCGAGGAGTAATAAATCAATACATCTTGACAGCTCGAATTATCATGGCGAAAAGCCCAGTCTCTCGCTTTTAGAATCTGGATGTCACGTGACTCGAACTCCTGTTTTTCGTGTAGTGAACACAGTTCATCAATCTTGATAATATCTTAACCCGGTTCGTACCCGGCTCGTACCACAATATCTTGGACAGAACAACTCGGCCCTTCGCCATCTCGAAGTGACAAGTCCGATGTTTGGGTGAATGGAACAAAATACTTTTAGCTGATTTTATTGCGAAAAGATGGGGATATGTGATAGGGAGCTACTTAATGACTGTTCTTTCTTTACGTGAGTCTGATGTGGTGTGGGTGGGGGGGGGGGGGGGTACAGTTTACGAAAATTATTTCATTTTCAAGAGTTGAAAATCACCGGCAGTGGTTTTCAGTTCTTGATAACAGAATAATATTTGTGAACAGATGATGGGAAATTTTAAGAGTGCAGGCGTGAACCAAGAACGAGACCTTGTGGGACTCTTGACACTCCAAAACGCATTCTCAGTTATAGTGTGGTTTTCTGTGCTTTCTTGATCGGGCTTGTAGCTTCTTCAACGTCTTCAGTGGCTATCACTACAAAGTGGTTGAGGGGTCAGTACCAGCACTGCCTCCTGATAAATTACTAAAATCAACAACAAACAAAAGACGAATAATACCAACAACATTTAAAGACTGTGAAACAAGGAACGTCATAACAAACCAGGCCAGAGTAAACCAAAAAACTTTCCAAGTCCCATATTGTAAAACGATCATTTATAGAAATTCCTTCTTTCCCAAGACAACCACAGACTGGAACCAGCTGGAAGATAGTGTTGTCTCAGAACCAACATTGGAGCTGTTTAAGAAGGCCATCCAAAAGACACCATAAGCGCTCTCCTCATCCCGTAGCATTAAAGCCTCAATGGGTTACTGCTACGTAAGAATACAGATACAGATAGCACTAAAAAGTGTATACCGAGGCCGTGTCCGAGTCCGGAAAAGGTGTATACAGAAATCAATTATTCAAATATCTCCTTGAGTTCAAGGTGTTGGTGAGGTTTCTTTTTCAATATGTCGTATAAACCCATCTTCTTTCGCATGAGTGAAAAAAAATCCACATTTTTTTATTCTTCTTACTTATAACGCGAAAAATGTTTTTCAAACACACCAAAAAGTGTATACAGAAGACTATTTGGTCACGTGATTTGCGTCTTATTTTGATCGATGGAATTGTAAATCTTATACTTTCGGCAAATACTGGAAGAAAACTGACTGGATTTAAACCTCGAGACTTCGGTAGTAAGTTTGTTTCGTATATATCTGTCATGTGTCCAAATTTTGATGTTGTATGTAAATTATTTATCGATTTATTATCAATCGAAGCGACTGAAGTGAAAATCATCAGTAGCTGAGTCCGAGTCCGGGAAGGTGTATACAGAAATCATTTATTTAAATCTATTCACTATTGCCAATTGAAAAAAAAATTCATAGCCCCAAAGTTCATGTTACACCCCCCCCCCCCCCATCCCCACCCACCTAAAAAAACAAATAAAAAAAACACAGAGCCCTCAAATGGTATGTAATATAGGGCTACACGATACTATTAGCGTACCTCAGATTCGATCTCAGAGTAGTGAATTTTGCACAAAGTTCTTTTAGAAGAGGGTGGGCCAGGGCGTAATGACTGAGGGACCTAGTTAGGACCTCAGAAACCCCAGTTCTCCCCCCACCCCCAAAAAAATAAACATGAAAAAAACCCTAAAAAAGATACTAGACCCCCCTCCCCGCCCACCTACCGATTTATACTAGTATAATCCCGGCTATGCCCTACCTGGAATATTTATTTATTTACTTGGCGTTTGCCGTCAATACCAGCATCTGGGCACAACATAAATATAACGTTTTGCCAATAATTACTGTTTATGCCCATGCTTCCCACTTATTGGTGGCTTGCACTGCAGGGGAGTTGGTTACCAGTTTTTATTTCAACATATGTGTGTGTGTGTGGGGGGGGGGGGGGGGGGTACAAACCCCTGTCGTAAGAGAGACAGACCTTCACTTTCCGGGTGTCCGTCATTTCCCAACTTGGAGTAAGTAAGTAATCTACCCTCCATATATGTGGGAATCATGAAAGCACTGTATACAGAATCTGCAAAGCCAACTCAGTATAGGCAGGTATCACTACAAAACGAGTCACTATGGATATAGGCCTAAAGCAGTGGTGTATATTTTCACCGATTCTGTATGCGTTGTACGTCAGAGATCTGGGGGATGAACTAATTCAGAGTGGGGAGGGGGTAGACGTGGGAGACAAAATGATACCGGGCTTATTCTTTGCGGACGACATGGTGTTAATGTCGAGAACTGAACAGGGCCTAGAGAATTGTTGGAAACCGTTGGTAAATATGGGAACGCATGGCAGCTCGAACTAAATGAAAATAAAAGCAAGGTAATACCCATTGGGCGTAAGGTGGATTTTGAACCAATTAAAACTGTTAGGGAAGAATAGTTTCAACAAGGTGTTTGTGGGAAAAACACTTTGGGAAAGGGTGGGTTTGCCAAGTATAACATATGGCATGGATGTGATCCCATTAAACCAGACCATTATAAAGAAGTTAGAAACTACCCAGAATGACGCTGGAAGATGGGTAACAGGGTCGAGTAATGCCACAGCTTTGGAAGCATAGTGAGGAGATTTAAATAAATAATTACTGTATTCACCTTCCCGGACTCGGGCTCGGCTACTGGTGATTTTCGCCTCAGTCACTTCGATCGATAATAACTCGATAAATAGTCTAGATACATCAAAATTCGGACACACGTCAGAAATATACGAAACAAAATTATCATCGAAGTTTCGCGGTGTAAATCCTGTCAGTTTTATTCCAGTACATGCCGAAAATATTAGATTTATAATCCTGCCGATCAAAATGGGAGACAAATCACGTGACCAAATTCTCTTTCTGTACACACTTTTTAGTGTGTTTTTTAAGACATTTTTCACGCTATAGGTCATTAAAATGAAAAAAGGTGGATTTTCTTTCACTAATTCGAAAGAAGATGGGTTTATACGACAAACTGACAAAGAAATCTCACCAACAACTTGGAATTAAGGAGATATTTGAATAACTGATTTCTGTATACACCTTTTCCGGATTCGGACTCGGCCTCGGTATACACTTTTTAGTGATAGCCATCTTCAGTTTTTCCTTTGACCAACCGGACTCTTGGTTACTGCTTTTTGCGGGAACGGGGCTTAATTTAACTTTGGGCCTCACTTTCCCTGCTGACTTAATTCTTACTTCGTAAAGGAATGTCAGGAATTTGTCTGATCTCGGATCTCCCCGTATACACTGTTTTCCGCGCCACCTGAAATTTACGGGCGAATGGATTATGGCGCAATCCGTTCGGCCCGTAAATTTCAGGTGCGTGGAAAACAGTGTACCTTGATTGAAAACTAAGCGCGGTAGGTGCGGGCGCGCGATCACGCACCTCAGATATAAAGCACTGAATACAGCGTGTTAATGTCCACTTCTTTCTGAGAAAAAAATCCATATTATCCAGCCCATACAGTGGCCCATAAACTAATTCTCAGTATTATTCCCAAAGACATTTTAATCATAGCCCTTCTCTCCGATGTCAAAATTGCCAACTGCTTACTAATGATCATTTAATTAATTTCTATCTTGATAGACAGAGCTCAGGGAGCTCAGTCAATCGAAATATAAATTATAGAATTTTGACAAAACAGGTTAAGAAAAAGATAAATTAAGATCTGTTAAAATTGGGTTTTTTGACATCAGACTGAATAGCTGGGAAATGGGGTTGGGATGTGTGTTTAACTCTTTCCCTACTGGTGGCATCATGCTATGCTTCAACGTCACATATGGTAACAAATAACTAGTTAAAAGTTTAAGGGGTGAATTCGCTGGGTGAACCAGAGGTGAACAACTTAAAATTTGATATCTGCTCTGATCTGCTGCCTTAAAGTCAGCAGATATCACATTTTAAGGTTGCTCAACCATTTTGTGTGATTTCCCAGACTGCAGTTGTATAACGATATGGATCAGTCCATCCACAAACACCAGTAGTGAAAGAGTTAAGTCTATGTACAGTTCTTCAAGCATTGGGGAAGAACCCAATCTTGCCTAAGTTTACTCTTGTTACACACAGTAGGACATTTCGGTATAAACACAATCATTAAATTTAGCTTTTTCTGTTGCAAAAAGTATCATGATGTTGAGACTTTTCTCCGAAAGAAAAGGTCATTAACACAATGTGTTAAGGTCCTTTTCCTTTGGAGAAAAGATTTGCATCGTGTCCAGAGAACTAATTCAAAAGAGAATTAACAAAGTTGTTTTTTTCAAATGACATCCACACAGATGGGCTTCTGTGATGGTTTCAAGTTGGCTTCAAGTTATAGCTCTTGTCATTAATTTTATTTTCGTTATTTAATATAAATGTTTCAAATTACTTATTGCGTTGAAATTCTCTTTCCAAACTGACAGTATGCTGATACATGTATACTGCAAGAAAAAACGGAGAACAAGTGTTCTTGGATTCCAGTCAGACGACTCAGATAGTGTTGTATAAACATACATAATGCCCAATGCTCAGCCCCATATTCCACACAAACTGCGCCAAAGGGGTGTATTACAGGTAATAGCAATTGTTAAACCTTTCTTGCCAGTTTTAGATACCTATTTACTTGAAAAATGGCTCTAGGAAAAAATTTGACACAGTCGGAAAAAATCAGTTTTTCAAACCGACATACCACCCACCCACCCCCGCCTAGTGTTCTGAAAAAATCGGATGACCCCCCCCTGGTGTATTCTGAACATATTGTAAATATATGTTATGTATGTTGGGTCAAAAAAAAAACTGACGCAATTCAGTAGCAAATCACTCGACACATACTGCAGAGTGAAAATGCCATCACTATTAATATTTAATGAAAATGCAAGCCATCACTATTATTCATTTATTTTAGCCGTCATTGTTATTTGGCATAGAGTGAGGGCAGCCTGGGAATTGCTTCAATCAATATATAGATAGGCCTACATGTACATTCCTATCCAGTAGGCCTATCCACATGCAACAATATTTTTTAACATTAGATGAAGGGTTAACATGACTGCCAATTGCAACGAAATACAATGTTATACTTAATGCTGTGTTTTCAGTCACATTATACTGATTATGGTTATTACACACCGATTGATTGGTACATGTATTGAACATTTTTAAGCTGCATGTCGACAGGGATTTTTGAACAGCTTGACTGTATGTAGGTGTCTAGTCTTGTGCAGTGGCTGTTTGTGGTGAGGAATTGTGAGTCTTAGAGGTTCAGTCAACATAATCCCAAGAATGTTTCAGTACCGGCATGTTCCCTCTCCACTAGCCACTTAAGTTTTCTCATGTCATATGTGTACATGTGCCTGATTTTATGATTCAGAGGTCATATTGTGAGGTGTTCCACCTGAAACAGTCTTGAAATATAAATTTTCTGATGTGCAGCCTAGTCGAGAAACATACAGTTTTGTAGGTGCACACACCCCCACCCACTGGGAGTATTTTATGAAATTTTGATCCAAGTCGAGGACTGAAGAACAAAAAGAAAAGAAAAATAGTTCCAAGATTAAATGTTTTCAGGTTTCTTTTCCAAGAGGTGAGATTCTTGTGTTTTAGACATTAAAGCCAATGGCTACTTTTGAATGGATTATTATCCAGCCCAAAATTCCCCATCTGCTTTTGTGGTCACACGACACAGTACTGCAGCAACGGTGAACCCCCCTCAACACCCCCCCCCCCCCACCCCCCATCCTTGAGTAAAGTTGAGTAGTTTGTACCAGCGACTGTCAGGAAAGAAGAGTGATCACTCTCTTTAAAATTCCACTGTAGGAGAGCAATTAATCATTCAAGTTCATCATATAGTGAGTGTGGAAATTATGCCT